>VXAU01004909.1:17979-130985 GCA_013399695.1 Formicarius rufipectus
CAGCTCATGGACAAGGTGGTTTAGGGTTTTAGTGTGGGCCTTCAGCCTCCTTAGGTTGAAGAGGCTTCCATCGGTACGATACCGGATGTAGATGCTGTTTTCTTCATTGAGATCTGCCATGGCCCTTTGGAGCATCATGCTGAAGAAGATTGTGAATAGAGTTGGTTTCACACCGTTGGTTATTGGAAAGGGCTTAGAGAGAGCATCACCATATCTCTCTTGGCCGTACTGATCCTCATGTAACAAGATAATCATTTTGTGGAATTTGGGAGGACATCCTAATTGTTCCAAGATCAGTTACAAACAGTGTCATTATAAATGTGTACAGTGAACTAGTCCCAAACAGCATAATATCCAAGAATTTTTTGTTAAAGGATTTAAATATAACTTCTGCTAAAGTATATGAAAATAGTATTTCATAGCTTCTCTGTCAAGGATTTGTAGGCAGCATATGCAGGTAAAATTCATTGAAATAGTGATTTATTGCAATTATTTAATTTGTTTTCAAATATATTTATATGTGTCTGCAGAGAGTATGTGGTATTTTATGAAGAAGGAAGAAATATTTAAGTGATTTTTTTTTTTTTTTAATGCAAACAACATCCCTGTGCAAGCTTTGGAGGCAGAGGGAAAGGAGGGAAAAAAAAGCAGAACTTTAATGTTTTCCAGAAGCATTGTGATGAGTTACTGTACCTTGTAGGAACTCAGAGGCAAGGTTAGAGATACGTTTTTCCCACTGGGTAAAGCTGAATGGGATTGCTGTGGAGGATTGCTTCAGCAGTATGTGGGAGAGTGATGTTCACCACAGTTGTTTGAGAGATGCTGCTTCTGCTCAAGAGGTAAGGCTACATGCTTCCCCTCCTCTCTGAGAATCCTTCTGCTCTGGAACACTAGCTTTGATCCAGAAATATGAAAATCTGTTTAATAGCAGTGCAGAGAATGAGTTGCAGACTCATTTATAACAGCCAAAATAATTCAGTCGTGACCTCTTCATGTTCCCATAAAACTGTTTTCTCCTCAGCATCAGGAGATGAGTCAGCAGCAGTGATAGCAAGAGCTAGAGAAATACTGGAAAAAACAAGTGTCCCAAGTATTTTGGCAGTGAAAAATTAAGCTTGAGAGTGATTTCTTCATGGAACATTTTTTTCTGTCTCCAGGACCCCAAATTGACTGACTATATTAAAGAAAGAAGAAAAAGAGGGAGAGAGAGAAAAAACAGAACTTGGATGATATTTCTCAGTGTCTGCCAATATCTAACACGCTTTTGGAAAAGTTGCGTAACACCACCTACCAAGAGAGCCCTGTTTGAATAGATGTTAGTAATCCTTTCTATTTGGTGCTATGTTTGTGGTTTTGCAGAACTGACCCACAGGGCCTCATTTTTTGACTAGGGTAATAGGCTGTATTGTTTATTAAGCCTATAGGGAGGAGGATATTGTCCTCTGTGGCCTGATAGATCACATGCCTGACCAGAATTTACCATCAGTTTACCATCAGCTCAATTATTCTTCCTGTAGAACACTTTGAGTGATGGGTAACTTTGAATGTCCTCCTTTGTGATGGAGAATCTCTGCCTCTTGTGAACAAACATACAGGTAGGATGTTAAGGAACTTGCAATATGAGTGCTCTGTTTGAAATAATTTAAAGAAGAATTGTTGCAAATATTATTTTCTGGTTTGCAGTATTTTCAGTCAAATTTCTTCTAGATATTTGAATCTAATCTGCATGAAAAATTAAAAGCGGTGGTACATAATGTTTTTCAATACAGATAAGAGTCAGCAATTTCAAATTTCAAATGAAGGAAAATAACTTATTTATTTATATATTTAGCTAGTTTTGCTTTTATAGCCTTTGAATAGTGGCTATGAAGAAAAAGGCAAGGAAATTTGTAAAAGAATTTTTTGGCCCCTCTTCATGACAATGAGACACAAAACTGAGGAGGCACATTCCCATGTGTGAGGTTGTTTATGTCCAGGGACCTCTCCAAGACTGACACCAACACTGAAAACTGCAGTCTGCATCTGAAGTAGGCAATCTGCCTTCCGAGTAACAGTCTGGCATGGATGGGACACAATTTCCTTCCTGAGGCTTGGGGCCTTCCTGCCATCCAAAGCCACTGTCTTTACAGTTTCATTCATATAATGACCCATCCAGAGTCCTCTTGCACAGACACAGGTTGTGAATGGTCATAGCACACCTCTGACAAAAGTTGTCAGGTCAGCTCTTTTGTTGGCTGGGCTATGCCTGGTTGATGCTGGAGAACTGTGCATCCAGTTGCTCCTGGAGGAGGTTCAGCAGAAGGTGATAAAGATGATTAAAGGACAGGAGCTTCTCTTTTATGAGGAAAGGCTGAGGGAGCTGGGCCTGTTCAGACTCGAGAAGAGATGACTGAGAGGGAACCTTACCAATGTCTATCACTATCTGAAGGGAGGGTGTCAAGAGGATGGAGCCAGGCTCTTCTTGGTGATGCCAAACTGTAAGACAAGAGACAACAAGCAGAAACTGAGGCACAGGAAATTCCACCTGAATATGAGGAAGAACTTTACTGTGCAGGTGACTGAAACTGATTTCCCAGAGAGTCTGTGGAGTCTGGACTGTCTGGATGCAATCCTGTGCAATGTTCTTTAGGAGGATCCTGCCTGAGCAGGAAGGTTGGACCAGATGAGGCACTGTGGTCCCTTCCAACCTTATCTATTCTGTGATTCTGTAATCAGATCCCTCTGATGCAGAATCTCCCTATGCTGGTGCACTGTGTAGCTGGGACAAAGAAACCCTGTGGCACCTACCTACAGAAATGTAATAATCCAGGGGACTTTCTTGTGATAAACAGAGGAATGAAGGTGCTTTGGGCATTCTTGAAGGCAGGTAGTAGCTGCACCAGGGTATCAAGACTGCCTTTGAGAGTGAAAAATTGCCCATTTTTAACATGTTGCAGAAAAAGTTTGTTGCCTTGACTCTAAAGTGCTGTTTATTGTAGTAATAAGTCTAAAAGAAGATGCTTCATAAAGTGTTCCCCAAGGACTTTACCCTCAATATCTGCTACTTGAAACTAAGTGAAAAAAAACTATTGCTAATTCGTTTTGTTTTTCCACCCGGCACTGTCCTGTGCATGGTGCTTGAGAATCTGATAGCACACCCACCACATTTTTTCCCTTGATCCTCTCTCTTCGTAGTCATGAGGATGTCTATCAAATTAGCTGAGATTTGGATGAAACCTACTGAGAAGACTATAATGTTCCAGCTTTTTCCAGCCTAGAACTGTAAGAAATATTCACCATAAAACCTAAAAGTTTTCATGGGAGCTTAAGCTGAATATCAAATGCAGGGAGGGATTTAGTGTTGGGTGGGAATCATGTAAAACTCTACTTTTGACATAATTTTGACCTGAAACCTGACAATGCTCAGATATTTCGACTGAAGTTACTTTGAGACTGCAATGCCAAAAGTTAAAGAAAAACTCAGAAACTGCAAGGGTGGCATAAAGAGCTCAGACTTAACCCAAATATGCTTCAGATTTCATGCTGGATTGAGCTAGGTGCTGCTTAGCCTCTCTGCTTCCAAGTAAACAACAGGTGTACTATTAAAGCATTGCAATCTATCGCAGGCACAAACACAGACTAGTATATTGTCAGGCCTGAAAATGATCAAATCAGTCTTGTATTCTCAGTAAAAAAGTCATGAATTATGGGGAGTGTTATTGGTGATATTCCCTAAGATTTGCTCAAGGGCATTGTTTAGAATCCTAGCTGAGATAGAGCTTTTCTGGATCACTACTCCGAGCTGTTGCCTTAGGACTGTTCCAGCCATCTCTGTCTTTGATATTGAGCAGCAACTTGGAAACAATCTTATGCAGTGCATTTGTGGTGTCTCCTATTTAAAAATAATACTATTTTTTTTCTTATCTCATGTTGCATTAGGAATGACTACAAAAAAATCAACGCTCAGCAGCAAGTAGAAATGACAGCTGCATTTGCCTGGTTACTTTGCCCAGGCTGAATTTAGTGAAAAACCACTATCAGATGGAGAAGAGTCTGTGCTGTGTTTGCAGATGAGAATATTCTTGGGAGAAAAAAGCTTTTCTCCATAAAAGTGTTACTGCAGAGGATCGGACAAATATTTCCAGCTCTCAGCACAGTCCGAGTTCTGAGAGCTGTAGTTCCAACAGACTCGAGGAAAGAAGTCAGTCTTGCACATATATGTGAATTCTTTCATATGAATAAAAGCACAAAAAAAGCAAAGGAACTTTGAGCTGCTGGTTCACAACTCTTTTTTTAGTAAGGAATTTTCTGTCTGGAGGCAAAGAACATCTTATTCTTTCCCCTGCTTGCTTTCCTAATTGGAAGCTGCAGTATAGATGTGCAAAAAAGGATATGCTTTGAGCATACCTCAAGAGTGAGCTGTTTAACCAAGGAAACAGTTTCATCCTGTCTGTTGTGAAAAGAGCCTGGCTTGACAGAACACCTATTTCATTGCTCAACAGGGCAAAAGGCAACGAGGAGAGAATACTCTGATGGCTGATACTGCAATGCATTAATATTCATAATTTTTGTGTGCAGCATTTTGTAGTCTGCTACAGAATTATTTGCCTTTAAATTGGATAGCTGAAGTTCCAGCATTCTGCTTTTGTCCCTGCTTTGAACAAAACTGTAATTGAATCACTGAGGAAAGAATACATAAAATTCCAGACCAAATCTGTTGTTTGCTGTGGAGTGGGCTATGCTTTCAAATGGTTTCCATCATACACCTTGAATTTGGGACTCACAGGTGCAGAAATGGAATTGGCAGCTTTCAAAGGCAACACTGACAGTCTGCAATGCTCTCTGCAGGGTTGCCATGAAGTGTGGTCTGTACAAAATCCTACCCATCTGAGTGCAGGTGACACCTTTGCCATAAGTGGTCATGTTAAATCACGGATGTTGCGCTGCCCCCAAAAGAGTATGTCTAAAACTAAAACATTGTTAAGTCTGTTTCACTGCCAGCAATGCCAGAGCTGCCAAATTACTATCACAAATGGGACACACTTTCAGGACATATGATGGTCTTCATTGAACAAATTTTAATGTTAGAAATATCCTAGCTAAAATTTGTGGAGTTATTCAGGTGTTTAAGATTAAGCATATGCATATTTCCTACATAGTATTTTGGAAGGATAGAAGTATAAGCCAAGCTCCAGATGCCTGGTTTTCTTGCTGACATTGTTTGTAAGTCAAGACTAATATTTGTCATAAAAGACAAACAAAAGGAAGATGACTCAGTCTCACCCTCACTCAGAGGGGAAGAATCCAAAGGGAATTGGATTTCCCTGTTAAGAGAAATCCACACAAAGGGAAGGGAATTCACGTTTTTCTGAAATTGTGAAATGCAATCCTGTTAAAACTGTTTTCCTGAAGCTATTATGTAAGTCTGAGTTTGTTAGGTCAAACACAGCTGAATTTTCTCTTATAGAGAAAAGCTGAAGGAAAGGCTTTATATTACGGTGAGCTGCTTCTTGAGGAAACACTCAGTGATTCTAGTCTCACACATGTTCCTTCTCAGAGCAAGGAAAGATACCAGATACCAGCAGCGCCTCAACCACAACTTTCTGTTACTTAAGAGCAAAAGATAGGTACCTTGTAAAGTCCACAGTGAATTCAGTGTAGATAAAATAACTTTTTTATTAGCCCCACCTCTTCCTATCAAAACCACTGGGGTAATACTGGTGGCTTATTTTTCTTATGTTCTTGACATCTTAGTTTTTTTACAGATAATGAAACTTGTGAAGAAACAATACACTGAGTAAAATGATTTAAGAAAATTGGAAAATCACATTAAATACTCCTCTGGGTAAATAAATGCATGTTGAAAGGTTCAAGTACTGAGTTCATGAGGGTGACTCAGAAATATCATTCATTTTTTTTTATGAACTAAGTATCTCACCATGAACAAAGCTTGATGGATGGTGACAAATTAGCCATTAAGAACTTCATAACTAGCAAAAGGCCATTAATCTGGAGTAGTCTGAGCTTCACTTTCAGCATGGTGAGTAGGAGAAATAAGCTGTAATTAATATCAAAGATATTTTGATCATTGTCAACCAGCTATTAAAAGGTAAATAACTCTGAAGATCTCATGATACTGAAACACCATCTTTCCTAAGACATGCCAGCACTGAGCCTCTCCTGTGTAATTCATAGAGTTTCCCTGAGTGGAGATAGAAGCTACTCTGCTAGTTCTCAATACGCGATTTGCCATGTGTTTTCACCAGGAGGGAAACATAGCTGGATTGAGGAACTGAATACTAAAGGGACTAAGAGAAATGTGAGGATGATCCTCATGAACTGGCCAGTGAGGGAGAGAGAAGGAGGGCAATACTTTAAAAGAAAACTTTTGAGTTACGTCTTCTAAACTGCACAGCTGCATGTAGTTTGTGGAAGGCTTAGATTTATCTGCAGAACACTTCAGTGTGAAACAAATCCAGATTAGGGGCCCAGCAAGATAAGTACAGTGCCCACTTTTGTCATACAAATCCTCATGGTGGGCTGCTATTTTCAGTGGAAAAGTTGAATCAGAGACATTTGTCATAAACTGCACATGAGAGTGTTCACGGAAAAGTTAAGCAGTGCAATATTGAAAATTAATCTAAGCAAAATGTGTTTCAGTTAAATAACATATCTGAAATATACTGGACTCTTATTTGATTTTCCTTGAGGTGGTATCAGTACAATAACAAAACAGATGAGGTGAAATGCTTGATTTAAAAAGGTTGGATCTTCAAGGACTGATTTACTGTCCAGTGAAGCTCTGCAGGCTGGTCTTCCCAGGCGCAGCAGTTCCCAGGTTTGGAATGCTGAGGCAAGAGCCTTGGAGCGCAACGCAGTCCAACTGCGGCCGAACATAAGGTCACAACCAAGAACATATGAGATGAATAAATCTTTATTGGGCAGGGCTGCAAAACATTAGGTAATGGGGTCAATGACAAAAAAAGAACTTCTTCTGAATCATACTCCAGAATGTGCACAAGAACAGAAGTTCAGGCCTCTAGCAAAGGGTGAAACTCGTGTTTCTGATGCTGATAGAGAAAAATGAAAGAAAAATCACACAAGAGGTTTATTCTACTAGTGGAAGTGCATGCACTGTATGCACCTACAGTGTTTCAGTTTGCAAGAGGTCATGGTGTTTTTGTAGCTCAGACTGGATGCAAGTACTAGCACAGTCCTTTTCACTTCTTTTCTGACTTCCATCTTCTGCTGCCTTCTCACCTTCTTTCTCACCTACAGATGGAGAAATTGAGCTGAGAAAAAATCCCAAACAAACTCACCATTTCTGGGGGAGAATCTCGGTGCTCCTTTCCACCCTGAACTGTGATTGATAGTTAAGATATCTGTTCTCCCTGTTCCTAGTGGGAAATAAATTTCTGAGAACTCTTTGTTCACAATGAATTAAACACTTAGTTGTGAATCATGTTGAAATTAATTTTTCTGTGAATTGGATTGCACCCAAGGGAGATGATTGCACAATTGAGGGGCTTTCTGGGTGAAACCTGAGCTGTCCATCTATTCAAGTCAGATATCCAAGACCCTATGGGCTAAACGTTTGGGGTTCTTCTTCAATTAAGTTACTGAAACATACACCATGAACGATTTCCTCCAAACAAAGACTGATCTCCTGTAAGGGAGGTGAGCTGCTAAGAGGTGGTCAGACCTTGAAGAGAAGGCAAGAATGTCAGAAGGAATCAATCCTGGATCCAAAAGTGGATCCAGACTTTAGGTCCCAGCTGATCCACTTTAATGATCTGTGCTGTGACTGCTGCTCTGTCAAGGATAAGGACTCATCCAGAAAGACTCGGGTTGCTCTACTGAGAGGCCTGTGGCCATCTGTGGGATGCTTTGGTCCCTGCTTATTCATGTCTGTTCCTGGGCCACCTTGTTCCACAGGTCTGCCCTGTATTAGAGCAACACTGCCTTCCTCCCTGTGTTGTGTGGACTCATCTGCTTTTGGTATGTACCACTTCTCATCTCAGAAATGCTCTGAACTAAATCATGACCTTTTCAGATCAGGACTGACTTGGCTCTTTTTTTCCTCTCACTTCCAAACATCATGAAGGATGTACTGTACAATACAGACAACCAAAAACCAAGAAAGAATGGAGTGTACAGGGTGTGCAAATCTCATAAATAAACTGTTACTGGGAAGAAAACACACTTCAAAGAGGGATCTCAAGAAGAAAGAGGTATTCACTCAACCACAGCTAAGGCACACTTCCAGTTAAATGGGCTGTCTAATTGTTTGATATCAGAGAGGAGGGACAAAGAACAGGTACTAATCCATTTCTCTGCACTTGTTGCTGCAAGAAGAATAAATAAGTAGTGCATTAAAATGAGACCCTTAATGAAACCGAATATTGCTGAAATTGAGATGGTGCAGTTTGTGAAGGGTGAAATTGCACTTCAGATGTGAAGTTCCACTCTTCCCATTTCTATTTTTGATTTTATTTGTATGTCTATGACTGTGCCTATGAAGTGTTTTCTGGTAGATTCAACTGAGTCTGTAATACTTTAATAAGCTGTGAAAACTAGTATTGTGAAAATAAAAATGTAAAGCACAAAATTGTGTGTAAAGAGACATGTCATGATCTCTGCATTTACACCAGACAAAGGAGCAAAAGAACATGAACTTAAAAAGAAAGTAGCTAACCCAAAGGCAATCTCTTCCTGATAAATTAGAAAACTTCTAAATTAATTAGAAATTAGTTACAGAAAGAAAAGCTATGTCTACTGCAAGGGCTGGGCTGCCTTGGACAGAAAATGTTGTCCAGTCTTCATTGCTTTGTGCAGTGTTGCTGTTGTTTATCTCCCTGGGAAATGGTTCTAGTTTTAAGAAGCCTAAAGAAATAATCATTACAAAATGAGCTGAAATATCTTTTGTGTACTTTTGCATAGTTCAGGTGACCACACGGATTGAGTTTTGCTCAGTAGTTCACATTCTGTCTTTGAGCACCATCCAACCTCTTTTGAATAGCCTTTCTCATTTTCTTTCTGTACTTCAGATGTGAGGGGAAGGTGTGCCTGAAATTGACTCACCTGTGTAAATAAAGCTACTGCTTAACTCTGGTTTTGGCTTTCCTGAGGTAATTAGTGAGTGTTGGACCAAGGCACTCCACAGAAATCTCTTTCCTCTCTCATGCTGTCTTATTATGTGTGGAATTGATTTTCTGACTCAAAGTCAGCACCCTCATCTAGTATATTGTCCCTCTGAAAGCTCACCGTTTATATCATGTGGGAGGAAAACTGGCTGTCATATTATTTCGTGAGTAATATAATTGTATAGTATTTGCTTGTGTGGAGAGAGTGAAATCAACGCCAGGAAACTAGTGTGGAAGAAATACAGGCAAGAGAGACTGCAGGCATATAATCCTATGTTCACTGAATAACTTTCTGTGCTGAGATGTCACTGTGTTGAAATAGATTACAATTTATATGAATATTAAAATCTGAAAGGGGCTTTTTTTCTTTGACAAAGTCAGGTTGGTTGGTGTAAAACTGCATTCCAATGTACGGATTGAGTTAGCGAATGCACCCAGAACAATACAGCCTGACTACTCTGCCTTCTTTGGCAGTATTTCTTATCCTAGCTGGCTCTGAAATCTCATGTGCATACCTAGAAAAGAGATTGGTACCTCTCCAGTCTTCACAGGCAGCGGCTCTAGAGGTGTCCCAATGCTAGAATGGGCTGTAGACTGGCATGAATTCATAGTGCATGTGTAGTTACTTGGGGAATTGGTAAAAGTTTGTTGGCCCACTAATAGGAGTCCTTCTTCACTGGCTGTAATTACTAAAAATATTATTTCTTATTCAAGAAAGCAAGCTACTGAAATTTGTTCATTTTCTTTATGATTATACCCTTCAAATATTTATAGGGAAAATTATGATCCTGCCTTTTTCATAATTTAATCCATTCTTCATCAAACAAGCTTGTTGTATTCATCTTATAAAGCTTTGCTTTGTACCATTAGTCAGTCTCTGGAGCCCTTTAATCATGTGTGTTGCTCTAATCTGAAATCCCCTCTCATTTGTCCATGGGATGGATTTTTGATTTATGCATGAGGTTCTAAGAAAGATTAGCATTCTGTGTGAAAACGAAAAAGAAAGAGCTTTGGAGAGTGGAAACAGTGAGTACCCATTAGACAGAATTCACTTCTGTTTATTGACTGATGCATTTAGTGACAACTGGAATTGTCAATCTCTTCATCTGAGGCCTGATGTATGGGATTTAGTTTATGTTATGAATGGTTAGGAAGCTATTTTATGCTGCCTTTAAACTCCCCTTGTGGACTGGGGAAACAGGCGAAAGCAAAAAGGCTTCTGAAAGCAAGCTAAAAGTGACAGCTTCTTGGTAAGCCATGGACCTCTGGCTGCTTCTAAGGAATTCCCAAAATGTAGCTAATAAAAGTATAAATTCAGATTTACTATACAGGGTTCTGTAGCTCCACTGGATGGCTTTGAAAGTATCTGAGCATTGAGAAAGCGTGGCCAAGAACCGCAGAGAATAAGAACAGTAAGAACAATGTGTCTTTCAGAAAAATAAAGCTAGAGCATTACAAGTATTGAACAGGTTTCACATGTTACCAATCAAGGAATTTAATTTAGTGCACACAAAATTTATGGGCTTCAGAGACTGGCTGATGGGATGGATACCCCTGCACAGGGATTTCTGTTTTCCACTTGCTTGTCAAATTTGAATGACATTTTCATGAAAGTTGTCACTGTGAAAACATTTGTGTAGCAATAAGTAAATTTGGTACTGTTTGACTTCTATCTGGAAGCATTTCAGGATGTCTGAATGACATTAATGGTTCAAAATTCAGGTCCTGAGGAAAGGATTGTGAACTGTAATGATATCAATCTTAGACAATAAGATATGATATATCAACTCATGTACATACACTGAAAATAGAGATTTACTTGCTAACCGTTCTACTTATTTTACTATGCATTATTGCCATATAAACTGCTGAGTTTGGATTAAACTGAACAGCAGCTCTCATTTATTTTAATATGGGTCATACACTTCTATTCATGCTTTTTCGTTTTTATTTTTTGGTAACAAATTATAGTAATATGCCTGACAAAACTATCCACATACATATCTGAACTTAATATAGAATTAACCTTAAATTAAGGCAAGGGCCATCTAGATGAGCTGCAGTTGGTCCTTCAGGGTGAAAAAAGGAGACACACATGCAGCAGGCTGGTGCTATAAACGTCTGTTTTTAGAAATGATGAAGAACAATGAAGTGCTTGTCTCTAACTGGATACCTAAACTCTTCTCTACCCATAACATTTTGTCCACCATTCCTTGTACTATTAATTAACCACTTGGACAGCTTCTATAGGTCCCCTGCACGATAATTTTAGTCTCTGGAACATTTTATTTTAGCTTGGCCAAGATTAACTCAGGTTTCTGTAAAGTTAGCTGTAGTTCAGGGAACAATCATGCATGCATGTGTGATATATCTCTTTTCTGTACAAGATGACCTTGAATACCTTCATTGGAAATATTCCTATACTGGGAAGCAACGGCAAGTTCATGTCAAGTAGCAACATATCAGTTAGTGGATTCATTCTCCTTTCTGTGCACATTGGCCTGGGGTGTAATGTTCTCCTTTGGCATGTAGTTTGCACATTAAAATCGCTTGATATTAAGATAGTGAACTCCTTCTCAGGAGAAGGGAAAATGCTAAAGAGATGCTGGATTTCATAACTTGGCCAATGCATTATTGCTGCTGGAATCTGGAAGACTAACCCTTTATTCCCAGGCATGAGGAATGAGTTTATAAAAGGCACTGAAGGCTCCCAGGGCAGGCTGGAGGAATGAGGAACAGTGCTGTCTGCCTCCTGACATGCTGCAATGCATGCAGATGAGAGCAGGGAAATGACAAACTCATGGCAAAGAGTCAACTTTCCTGCTTAGGTACTTCCACTAAGGTTCTGCTCTGTAGATCACTACAGATAAAAGAAATACTGCGTGTCTCTCAGTCGCAGCCCTGATTCACTTACCACAAGCAAAATACCCCAATTTTTAATATTCCAGAGCCTTTAAGCAGGCTGGCCCTTCAAGCTCTGCAATTTTGTAATTGAAGGTTGAAAACTAAGTTCACTATCAACTAAAAACCACTTCCTTTGGACAGCTAATACCAAAATGGGTAGGACAACATACCAGCTGTACAGGGACTGGGAAGTCAAGGAAATTTATCAACAAACTCCTACAGGAGCTTTGTGACAAGAGAATTCTCAAAGATGAGCTCTTAAACTGGTAACATAGAAATCAGACTAAAAATGAAACACTATTTAAAGACTTCTATTTTTTGTGCTTCATCATTAAAATCTTAAGGTGAGATAGGGGTCTAGGAATGCAGAGGTAGAGTTTTTTGGAACTGCTTTGGAAAAAACAGAAAGAACCAACCTTGTTTTCTATTTCATAGAATCAGAAAATATGTCAAGCTGGAAGGGACCCACAAGGATCATAAAGTCCAACTCCTGACCTTTCACAGGACCATCCTCAAGAGTCACACCATGTGTGTGCGAGTTGAAATACTTCCTGACCTCTGTCAGACTTGTTGTGACGACTTCCCTGGGGAGCCTGTTCAGTGCCCAACCACCCTCTGGGTGAAGAACCTCCTTCTAATATCCAACCTAAACCTCCCCCGACACAACTTCAGGCCGTTCCCTCAGGTCTTTTCACTGGTCACCACAGAGAAGAAATCTCTATGTCTGTCCATCTTCTTCCCCTCACTGCTGCAACTTTAATAAGGTTTCCCCTCAGTCTCCTCTTCTCAGGCTGAACAGACTAAGGGACCTCAGCCACTCCTCATAGAGCTTCCCCTCAAGGCCCTTCACCATGTTTGTTGCCCTCCTTTGGACACTCCAATAGTTTAATGTCTTTCTTATATTGCAGTGCCCAAGACTGCACACAGTATTCAAGGTGAGGCCACCCCAGTGCAGAGCAGAGTGGGACAATCCCCTCCCTTGACAGGCTGGCAAAGCTGTGCCTGATGCCCAGCCCAGTGCCAGGGCACTGCTGACTCAGATTCAACTTACCAGTGACCAGGACCCCCAAACCCCTTTCCATGGCACTGCTTTCCAGCACCTCATTCCCCAGTCTGTACAAACACCCAGGTTTGCCCCATCCCAGGTCCAGAATCCAACACTTCCCCTTGTTGAACTCCATATGTTTGATGATTGCCAAGTCTTGTAATTTGTCGAGATCTCTCTGCAGGGCCTCCCTGCCTTCCAAGCAGCTCATCCCAGTTCTGTATCATTTGCAAACTTGCTTAATATCCCTTCCAGTCCTGCATCCAAGTAATTTATTAAGATCTTGAAGAACACAAAGCCAAATAAGTCTGTTTTATTTCTTTATATAAAAATATGTTTCCCTGTACATAAAGCAAAACATTGCTCCTGTGCTTAAATCCTAAAAAAAAAAAAAAGCAGCCAGTGTCTTAAAATTTCTCTGCTTTCTTTCAGAAGATGACACAGCCCTGCTTTCCTATCTCAGGGCAGTGTGGCATGAATGACAGAATTTTAAGGGTCGGAAGGGACCTACGGAGATCATCTAGTTCCACTCCTCTGCCAAGGCAGAGTCACCTAAAGTGGGTTACGCAGGAGTGTGTACAGGTTGGTTTTGAATGCCTCCAGAAAGGGAGATTCCATGACCTCACGGGGCAACCTGTTTAAGTGCTCTGCCACCCTCAACATAAAGATGTCCTTCCTCACGTTGAGGTGAAATTTCTGTGTTTTAACTTATGCCCATTGCTCCTCATCCTGTAGCTGGGCACCACTGAAAAGAGTGGCGCCAGCCTTTGAGATATTTATATGCATTAATGAGATCCCTCAGTGTTCTCTAGACTAAAGAGGCCCAGCTCCCACAGTCTCTCTTCATAACCTGAAGATACATCTTCCTCATCTGGACACATGATCAATGTTTCCTTCTCTGTTACCCCAGGCCTGATTTGCTTTACAAGAGATTTTGACTTGTATTGATTATGAGAGAAAACTTAAAGATTGAAGATGATACACCCAGGTAAAACTTCTGCATTGTTAAGGTAGGTAAGAGAAAGATGAAAGGAGTTAGCATGTGCTGTGCTGTGGGTGTTCCCTGACACATCCTTGCTGATTTCCTAGGGACTGATGAAACTCTTAATGCCTCTTGGGCTTTGCTTTTTGAAGTTTACTCATATTCCCGAGCTTGCTCACTTTATTCTACTTGACAGAAGTATCTGTTGTATGATTTGCCAGGTTAAAATCTCTAAAAGAGAGGGGTAGAAAGCTGACTAGAATTTGCACCCTTGCATTTTGCTGATGTAATAAAGGCAAAATCCCTGTTTTGTAATGAAGGCAAAATCCTGTCACAGGTTTATGCCAACTGTAAAAAGTTCAGATTGTTACTATGTCATGGGATAGTTCCTCTTTGAAACAATCTGATCTGTCATGAAGCGTGTTCAAGATGTGCTGTCCTTTCCCAGGTATTTTTTCCTACCTCTACAATGCTGCTAACAGTTATCTCAGTTTTGTGGATGCAGCTGTATTTAGTTTTGGGATGAAAATGAGGTTAGGGATGAAAGGAACAGCTAATGAAATGGAAGGCAGGGAGAATAGAAATACTTGACCATAGGGAGTCTTCTGCAAGTGGAGCTCTAAGTAAAAATGAATGTGGACACTGGCATTTGTTTTGTTGAGCATGGCACATAATAATTTGAATTGTTCTTCCCAGATCAGGGAAACTTAGAGGTCTGTGCAGGAGGGATACTTAGGTGATGGGAAGGAAAAGATTCTTGTGTTTTGGTTCTGCGATGGTCTTGTTACTTGACATTCAACACATATGTGAATGAAGAATTTCTGAGACAGTTATACAGGATCCTTTTGAAAAGGAACTTAAATAGTCTGCTGGTAGAGGTCAGCATTTGCCCTGATATGTTCATTTCTATCAGATGTTCAATGGTTTTAGTCCTATTGCAAATACTACCTGTATAAATAGAGACTGTCTGAATGGTGCAGTATAAACTGGTCCTTGCAAGCCTTATTCTGGTCCTACATGTTTTCAGTCAGTTTACTAGGCTGTCAGACACAAAATTATTATGTTTGACAATAATGTTCACTTGAACTGTAAAGCTCTATAATATTCTCATCTGCCAATGTTTTAATTACAGTCTACTATTCACTAAGGGAAACTAAAATTAGAAGTGGATGAATGGACTTTGATACCCATTTTGAAGGGGAAGATTTTCTTTATTTTTTTTTTCTTTTTCTTTTTCCTTTTCCCAAGGAAATTACATTCTTGGGAGAACTCAAAACCAGAAAGACCAAAACGTCCTCTCCTGAGCCATAGGGCGGAGAAGGCTTTGCAAACCAAAGGTCAGATACAAAAAGACATCTATTTATAAGTGACAAAGCATAACAACAAAAGAGAGGAAAGGATGGCATGCACATGGAGAAGAGTTTCAGGAGATAGTGGCAAAGAAATCAAGGAAACTTGATTTGTAGTTTTATCAGTGACAAGTGAATGAACATTTGTGCAAAGTAGGTCAAGAACAGAAGACAACTGCAATGGTGGAATGGTCCAGTGAGCGATACAGGGAAGAGTGTCCCAGTCTGTAACTGATGGGATCAAGGGATACCAGTGTTTCCATAGAACTGGGTTTGACAGGGAGGTCCCTTCATGCCAGAGTCTCCAACAGCTCCTAAATGAGCACCGAGTCTCACTTTAGCTTACAGGGTGAGGGCTGTAGCTTCCAAACAGCAGACACATAAAGTGATGTGAGGAAATGGAGGCCTGAATAAATGTTAGTACTTCAAGATGGGGACTCAACAGTGTTACAGAGTACATGTCCAAAATGGGAAGAAGAATGTTCCTTGCACACAGCTCATAAGTAATCTCTGGTCTCTGTCTATTTGGCTGATTAATCTTGCAGTAATGGTTTGTCTTTTTTTTTTTTTTTTTTTAATTAATTTATTTATTTATGGATATGAATAGCTGTTTTGAGAAAGAGAATTAGAAATAAAGTTTGATTTAGTAAAATAAATTAATTTTTAAGAGATTGGGCAGTAGTTTAGTAATGCAGGATATCTTCACAGGTTAATGGTATGATGGTACATGGTATAATGGTACATGTTACTGTAGATATTCTGCTGTTGTGACATATTTTTAAATTACTAGGAGATAGTATAGTATCAGTGAAATAAAGTGTTTCTGTGCAGTGGACTACTGAATTGCTACAAACCTTCAGCACAAAATGTGTTATTCTGCTGAAGACAAAATCAGCTCCCAAGGTAGTTTTCCAAGAGCAGTTTTTCTCTACAGACTCTCATCGAATGTACACAGCAGCACCAGGAGCCAGTGAAAGTTTTGTGTTGTGTGTAATGTGAGCTTGAACATTGTGTCCACAGCAAATTTTGTCACTTGAAGGTGAAAAAGGTTCAAAATATAGTTGTTGTTTGGCATCTCTCAAGTACCCTCAATTTATGTGTACAACATGCCATGTTCATCCAGACATTTGATACCTCATTATGTTTAATAAAGGGAAAGGCATGAATCCAGTCCCTGGAACCATCCTGATCCCAGACTGTGGGACACATACCTTATGCAGAATATGCAACCTAAAAATCAGCCTGGCATGTGACTTTGGGGTTTGAGAAGTTAACAGCATTGGCCCTTATACTTAGTATTTCAAACTTAGGCATGCGTAGCACTCTACGAAAACAAATAAAGACAAATGTGAGAGAAGCAAATAGTTCATACCCTGGAAAGTTTACCCTTTAAATTTCATAAGACTACTGAATGAATTTCTGCATACTTAGGGCGCAGAAAACTAAATGGAACTAACCATGATCAGGAAGGCATGAACAAATAGTAAAGGTATATAATGTAGTTACACTGGAAATCGATACAAATGCCTAAGTGCTTGTGCAGCTTGGTGTTTATGTCTTATTTTACAAAAAATGTAAGACAAAGATATTAAGAAGGGACACCAGAAGAAAGGAAAGTGCCAGGATTTTCTGATAATCTCAGAAAGTAGATGCTGGCAGAAAGATAAAAAGCATACACAGAGAAATATATTAAGGAAATTTTAAGGAAAATCAGAAGAGTACTTGAACTGAGAGATCATTGCAGGTATATAGTTGGCAGAAGTAAGAAAAGGTCCATGTTTGGTGGAAGTGGCAGAAGCTTCTTACAACAGAAAAAAGTAAATTTGGATACCAGACAGCCACAGCTTGTGATTTATGCAAAACTGAAAGGAATACAGAGCTTTAGCCCAAATACAGTAGCTGTCGTAATAGATGAACAACTCTGGAAAGACAGCAAAACTTAAATATAAAAGAACTGAAGTGAGGTTAAATGCTGGCATAATTGTGACAGTATTTCTGCCTGCGGTTTTACTCGAAAGCAGCATCCACAGTCAGAAGCTCAGATGACCGACCCGTGATACGTCTCACGTGACACTCATACACGTGATATGTGATGTAGCAGTAAGCACACACAGATCAAGGGGACTTGCAGTGCTACGTTGAAAATTTCTCAGCAAATCTGGGTGGATGAATATCTGCTAGAGTTAGAGTCTAACTTCCAGTCCATTTTTAATTATTTTTTTTTTAAATTTAATTGCTTATAACATTCACAAATAAATTGTTTGCAGCTGAAGCTTTCTCCATGGAATTTTCATTTTGTGAGATCCTTTAAATTAAATCCAAGCATCTGCTTAAGGAGCTTTCAGTAATGAGAAAAAAGTGCCTTTTCTTTTATGATCTGCTAAGACCACTTCCGTTTTAGAGACAGAAGAACACATACCCGTTGAGACTTGCAAGTGAATTGAATCTTAGACAGTCAACTCATTAAAGCAGTTGACTAATGCCTGTACTGCAATAATGCTCAGACTCCTGTGGATTTTAATTCAGTGGGATTTCTTGTGACAATGAAAGATAAAAAATGCAACCTACTTAGCAAAGGAGGACTATGCCAAACTAATCTGATATCTTGATGAGATAACTTCATGTCAAAAGAGACATGTTAATTATTGAAGGTTTGCTATTAATAGTGCAAAGAGCTTTATCATTAACAATGTCAATATATTACAAAGGCATTTAGTTAGTCCCAAGGTTGGGAGTGGGACAGGTCTTGTCTATTTAAATAGCAGAGCAGGGAGCAGAGAGATTTTGGCAATGACAATGATAGCATAAGAAGCAATGGTATGCACTTACTGTGAGCAACTTCAGAAGTTTTCTGACTGTCAGAGAGTTAATATTCAGCAACATCTCTGTCTTGTAGGCAAATAACCTTGTTATGGAGATGGAGCTTGATAGCTGTCTGGAACCATGTGTCATGGTCAGCTGCAGTTGCAGACAGCTGAATCCAGTAGTCCAGGGGAATCCTTTACACAATTGCCATGTAAAATGTCACTGTCCTGCAGGTGTGTACATGTGTATGTTCATAATTGAAGATGTTAAAACCATCTATGCTTTTGATCATTTCAGAAAATACTATGATTATTACAGAAGCACTATACTGTGCAGTGTCATAGGAACAGTTTGAAAAGAAAAAATAAAAGAATCAGAAGAAATGGGGTTTTGAAAGCATCTTGTGTTGTGGTATCACCATGACTTTTGGAATCAGAAAAACAATTTATGTTTGTAGAAACTTTTATTCCAATTTCTCAACACTTAATCTCAGATAAATGGGAGAATATGATTTTTTTTTTGTTTGCACATCTTACTTTGTTTAGGGTGGCTACAAGGTGCATGAAGTTCACATAGTTTGCATGAAGAACTTTTAAATCCTCCCTGTTTGAGTTTTTTTTTGTTTGGTTTTTTTCCCTTTGCTTTATAAGTGATCTCTTCACAAATCTGAGAAAATCAAAGGAGTGAAAACCATGTTGACTACTATGGATATGATGCCCTAGCATCCTGAAAGCTTTGGCTTTGGATTACTCAG
Source organism: Formicarius rufipectus (assembly GCA_013399695.1). Taxonomy (NCBI): domain Eukaryota; kingdom Metazoa; phylum Chordata; class Aves; order Passeriformes; family Formicariidae; genus Formicarius; species Formicarius rufipectus. The sequence goes on from VXAU01004909.1 coordinate 36,941, forward strand.
CTGAATGTTTTCTATAGCTTGACTCGTGCAAACCTGTTCCTCTACTCATCGCTTGGTACCTCAGCTTGTCTGAGTTCCTCTAGAGGTCTGCCCGCTGTGAAGGTCTCCATGTGTTGAACATACAGTTACAAATACTACAAATGGATCTTTCCTTTATCAGTTCATTGTTATACTTTGGAGTGCTCAGTCAGCAGTGTTGCCAGGATACAGTAAATTGCATATAGTTTGACTTCTAGAAGTCTTTTGATGTCTAAAGACACTCTTAACATGCAGTAGATGTGAAGTACTTCATGCCACTCAGGCAGAATTGTGCCCCATGAAAGAAACAGCCTTTATCCTTACAGCTGCAGCTTTTCTTAAACTGGAAATTACACAGAAGACAGGCCTAGGCACTAACTTCATTGTCTATGTTGTTAAATTGTTTGAGCAGTCCCTGGAATGGCTTGTCCCTGGGCAGTCAGCCCAGATCTCTTCCAAACAGTTCCTGGGCATGTTTTGAGAATTAGCACGGGCAGGGCATCATGCCCAACATGTAGTTTGGTTGCGGGCACACTTTTTTGGATGATAATAGACTTCACCAGTGCCAGATGGCCTCCGAGACAGAGGAAATAAACACAGCCTGATTGCAGATGCCATGTGCTAGTGCAGAGGACCTCTTGTGCTGTAAAATGATAGCATAACTTGTGCGTACGTGTGCATGTCCATGTTAAGAACCTGAAAGACTTGATTTTAGAAGGGGCAACCTCAGACTTGGACTTTGTGGTATCCAGGAAGACAGGGTGGGCATTATGCAACTCCTGTATTGCTGAAGAATTCACAGGTACAGATCAAACCCTTGGACCATATGTTCAATGCACCATCTCAAATGGACACTAAGTATAAATTGGCTTTAATCTGCCCTTGGCCCCCTCTGGCCTTAAGACATATTTATGTTTCTTTGCAGTTCAGACTGCCTGAAATAATAGAGGCTGTGTTGCAAGGCACCAGACGGGTTTTTTTAGCATACAAATTAGAAGGTATATGTTGTACGCTTTCGGATGTGGTGTGTTCAAAGACGCAGCATCTACCAGGGTGCTGTTACAAAGCTGTGCTGTTGGGAGAGAGTCAAATGTACCTTTGACCATTATGAACTGGGAGCACCTCCTGTTATGTTTGGACAATGCCTGGCAGACTGCTTGTTGAAGTAGTACAAAATAGAGGTAAAGGAGTGACTTCATGGAGAGACTGATCAGAGGTCCAGTGTGTGGTTCCCACACTGGCCCTCTCTCCCTGAGAAATGCAGTTGTACCCCTAGATGCTGTGTCCATGGGCACAAGACTCACACCTCTTCAATAATCCTTGCAGGTTTTGGGTTGCCCTGTCAAATCTGTGAGATAAACTACTTCCTTTCATGAAGGGTAAATTCTGATAGCAGGATGAGGAAGAGCTCTTCACTGGATTCCTTTGGTGTTTTTCATCATTTCCAGTTATCAGGGCTCAAGTAATAAAAATTATTAAATGCTGAAAAAGCTAAACCTGCTGAAAAACCTGTGGGTGTTCAGGCCCATAAGTGTGTCTGCTGGGCCATAACTGTTCCCATTCTGCTGAAGTGTGACTTTTCCCCATAGTTTTTAAGTTAGATATTGAGTCCGATACACAGGCTTTTATGTTCAGACTCTTCTCCCAGTTTGAAAGTTTGGGTTTAAATATAAAGTAAGCCCTCCTCAGAAGTTTTTGCTTTCAAAATCAAAAACCTGTTTTGAGGATCAGAACTTGCTACAGTATGTTCACATTAAACAAAGAACACTTCAGGAGAAACTTCTCATTAAGGAAAATTAAGAGATTCCAGATGTGACAAAGTCATGCTAATGATCATTATAATTTGCATTAGTTAGTCTTTTTAGCATTCTTTTCAATCAGTAGTTTTAGAGAATACGAAATCATGAGGGGTAGGCATGAAAACACAGACTGAGCAAAGAGAGTATGTTTTTGAGAGAAGCTTGTGATTAGAAACTGCTGAAGTGCATTAGAGTACTGTGCATTGAGCGGCTGGTTTCGATGCTGAAGTTGTCACTAGAAATGGGCAAATCTTTTGCTGCTACAATTTTGGGTCTGGTTATTTAGGTTCATCTTGATATGCTAGTTGAATACTTCTGTAGTCCAGGAGCTGATTTATGCGGTAAACATCTCCACTTACTGGGGCAAAGACAGGTGGCTGTAGACAGTAACTTCTTCAACCATAGGGTTTTTATCCCTTGCTACAAAGGTCCTGAAACTGAGAGATGACAAGACCAACAAATATCTGCAGGAGAGACTTGGACAAAGAGGAAAACACAGTTTGCAATTATTTCAGAAAGATATATATTGATAATATGAGATAAATTTTCAGTGCTTGTTTGGGCAGAACAGCAGGTAAGTGTGTTATCTGTCAGCAAGAAAATAAAATTGATACCTTTCCCAATAACAGAGGCAGTGGGTTTTTTTGGGGTTTTTCTTTTTGGTCTATTCAGTATGTCTCATCAGTGCTATTCAACATAATCTTGCTTCATAGAGATGCATTGCGAAGAGCAAAGCAGAAGCTCAAAGAAAAGAGGATCCTTTTTAGTGAAACTGAAAAGGTCTGGCTACCTTGTGAAGAAACTGGATTTTCAGGTCAGAGGCAGTTGAGCAATCCTGGAGACACCAGAAATTAAAAATTTCTGTATTCAACTGTATTTATTTGGCTGAAGATTTACACTAGTTCAAGAAAACTATATAACAGAGAGAAGCATGCATACCTCCTCCATGTCATATACAGCATTTGCCTAATTTCTGCTACTTCTGTTGCAGGAGTGCTGGCAGGGCCCATAAATGCCCTGGAAATGCTTGTTATAAATTTCTGTCACTGATCAGGAATAACACAGCATATATTAACTTTGGCAGTTTGTTCATAGTCACAGTCATCTGTAGATGCCAAAATGCAGTCATTTCTACAACTATTGAACAAAATAAATGATTTTATGACCTAAACATGTTTAACCTGTCCAGACTCCTTTTAATCTTTTTTTTATCTTTATTTTTTTTCGATTAAAAACAGTCAGGAAAATATCCTTTGTTGTCATCTACACAAGTGTTTATTTGTGTTTTCATGGCAAAACATTATGAGACTGGCATAGTGGGTATTTGAGGATAGGTTTGTGTGGGAATCCTATACAGTAAGCATAGAGAAGTATTTGCTGGTATCCTCTGAGATAAACCCTTGGTTGAGTAGCTGTAATAAGTACTGATATAGGAAGAGAATGTACCAGACTTCTGAAGAATTATTTTTTGAGGAACTAAGGGACACTTCCAAGTCAACTCTCTTGTCCTTCTGGGAGATTTCAACTTGCCAGAAGTTAACTGGGAACATTGCACAGCTGATACAACCCAGGCCATGAGATTCCTAAAAAATCTGGAAGACCATTTTATGAAACAGGTCCTAAGGGAGACAACTCAGAAAAATGCCCTCCTTGATCTGCTGCTTGTCCTCTCTGTTGACAAGTGGAAACTGGTGGCCGTCTGGGCCACAGCAACCATGAAGTGATTGAGTTTAAAATCTCTGTTGACAGAAGGAAGAGTGCCAGCAAAACCTCAACTCCGGACATGAGGAGAGCAGACTTCAGACTGCTCAGGAAATTAGTAAATGAGGTCCCCTGGGAAAATGTTTTTGCAGGTGCTGGGGTCCATGAGCGCTGGTCACTTTTTAAACATTACTTCTTAAGGGTACAGAACAAGAAGTTCCCAAACATCAGAAGTCAAGCAGGGCAGACAGAAGGCTGGCTTTGCTGAACAGGGATCTTCTCTTGAAAATAAGGCACAAAAGGAAGGTGTATGCCCTGTGGAAGTAAGGTCAAGTGACATGAGAAGAATTCAGAGATGCTGCTTGCTGCAGTAGGGAGAAAATTAATGTGGCCAGAGCTCATTTGGAAAAGAAGATGGTCAGAAATATGGGAGACAATAAAAAGAGTTTTTTCAAATATATTAATGGCAAAATAGAGTATAGAAATATCATTGTTCTGTTACAGGATCAAGATGATCACCTCACAAACAGGGATAGAGACAAAGCAAAGGTGTTTAATACTTTCTTTGCCTCTTCTTCAACATAGATGACAAACCAAGGGAGTCTCAGTGCCCTGAGATGAAGGACCATGACTGCAAGAATGATCAATTCATAGTTAGCCCTGAAATTGTGTGGGATCTGCTGCTCCAGCTGGATCCCTACAAATCTATGTGGCCTGATGAGATTCACCTCAGAATCCTCAAAGGGCTGTCTGATGTCATTGCAAAGCGTATCTCAATGATTTTTGAGCAGTCTTGGGAATCTGAAGAGGTCCTAGCTGACTAGAAATTGGAGAATGTTGTCCTGATTTTCAAGAAGGGAAAGAAGGAGTACTCTGGAAACTACAGGCCTGTCAGTCTCACTTCAGTGCCTGGAGAAGATTATTCTGGGAGGTATTGAAAAATAGGCTCCCCAGTGAAGTGTTCACAGAACCAAGCCTGACAGTTCAAGAAGCATTTGGATGGTACTCTCAGACACATGATGTGACTCCTGGGGATGGTCCTGTGCAGGGTCAGAAGTTGGACTTGATGATCTTTGTGGATCCCTTCCAACTCAGTGTATTCTGTGATTCCCACTGAGCATGATACAGATATCATTTCAGATGCATATTTTTCCCTCTAAGTGCCTGCAATCCATGGTCACCAGAAATAACTGCCCCATGTTGGCTGTTGAGATGCAATCACATTATTTCCCAAGAACATGAAGAGGCAATTTCAATTGCACAGCCTGCACAGTCCTTTGGGCATGTGAAAGTTGCAGACCTCAGTATTATCATTTTACAAGATTTTAAGTGCCATGAAGTCACCACTTTCTCATGATTCACAGACAAATAAACAACCATGTTGTACTCACACTATCTGGTTTATCTCATTTTATATTTTACTACTCCCTATTTTTGCAATGACCATGGATCACCTCCCTGTGTGGTGGCGGATCATAGATTTCAATCATTCTTTGGCTTACCACTTCCTTCTTGTCCAACAAATTAAAGTCTTAAAAGAAAAGGCAGTTACTTAGGAAATCAAGTGGTTAAGCTTTGTGGATAGTCTCAGTTTTATGTTGGTGCATCCTGCAGTGCTCTTGTGAAAGACTAGCCTAACTGTCACTTGACACAGTTTTTATTTGCAATGTTTTGAATGAAAGATAATACACATATTTAAAAAATATAATGGCATTTCTACCTCAAATTTGAATTTCTTTTTCTTGATACTTGCACTAGTCTTGGCTTCAGCTTCTGAGAGTTCATTTCATCAATAAAACTGGGAAATTTTGTCTCTAAAATGATACTCCTTTAAAAAAAAAGAAATTAAAAAATCCCGCTCTTGCCTTCTCTTGCCTTCCCTTACCTTCCCTTCCCTTTCCAAGACAATATCATCACCCATCCCAAATAAAGAGAATACATTTGGACAGTAAGATCACAGAGTGACAGAAAAAATAAATGCACTAGTTTATAATGTAACCCCACTTCAATTATTAGAGTTTTAAAGAACAAGAAAAAAATGGAAACAGAAGCTCTTCTTTCCTTTACGGTTCTCCAGATACGTATAGAAACTGTGAAAGAAGGCATTTCTGATTGCATCTTTCAAAAAACTTGTTAAGTTTGAAACTACTATAGATAAGAGGAACAGTATACAAGAAAAGGAGGCTAAACCTCCCCACTTTTTCATAACTTTAGCTAAGGGTCATGCACACCATTGCTCTGTCACGTTCCACAGTTTGACACATACAGTCACCACACCCCACATCCTGTGCTTTGTGTACTGCCAGTCCTGATAACCAGAGTGAAACCATATATAAAAAATAACAAAAGAGAGGTAATTGTAGGACACCCCTGATAATTGACAAGTCCACTATAAAATGCTAGTTGTGGCTGAGAGTAGCAAGCAGTCCTACAATGACACAGGTGAAAGGTATTTGGTAATATATAATCACATGTTAATAATTTTAAGCATAACAAAAATTTCTGTCACTTCCTCTTTTCTCCAGATGAGGTAATGATTAGAACTACTTTTTCAACAATAAAATCTGAGAAGGGGCTTGACTTGTCCAGAAGTAATGGGGCAAAGCTATTCATGGAGGAATAAACATATTGATGGAGGAGCATAACAAAAGCACTGCCCAGGGTTCCTGGATGTTGGGCACCACAAGGTGAGTAAGTGGCAATCATAAGGTTTTTGTCATGGAGATCTTGGTACAAGGTGTGAACAATGCCTAAGGGGATGACTACAATGACAAATGTAGGGAGTGGGTAAATTAAAGTGACAAAAATACTGTTTCAGGCAACTATATTTTCATATACTGCCAGTGTCAGGTGGTTGTGAATTTAGCCTAACATTTCCTCAGACTGGATTGCTATACTGTATACCCTTAGTGCCCAGGTCTGTCTCCTTTTCATGCCACTGTTTTCACTGTTTGATTGGCACTCAGAATAAAGGGTGCCTGCACAAGGTTGATAAAACTTGCTAAAGCCACTGCTAACTCTGGTCTTTATGTTGAATGGGTAGCCGCCTAAAGTATGTACATCAAATATATAAATATGTATCTACTTATGTCTGATACAGTATCCTCCACCTCCTAACCTCCGCTAAGAGCTAGAGGTATGGCTAGGTGGGCAGAAAAGAGGAATACTGCCAGTTTGACAGTACCTCACCTTTGAACACAGTGGTCTTTTTTTGGTCTGAAGTTGTGCACCCATTTCCAGACAGGTTTAAAAGAGCAAAATCTATCACCCCTGGATGCTTGCCTGCCTCTCTGGTACAGTGCAGAAATGTAAGAAACAGTGAATTAGACCCAGATGATCTAGTTTAACTTCTGTTTGGAGAGAGCTGTGTGCAGAGACACCCCCACACACAGACATAACTCTCTCATGGAGCAAGCCAAAGTGTGACCTTTCCCGTAGTGTTACTTGTTACAGCTCTGCCCAACCTGTGGCTAACCTCCAAGCTTCAAGAGTTATGCTGTTTTCATCATTCGTTGGTGTGAGGCAAGATGAGTCCCTTTGCCTGTCAGAGCCATTGCAGCCCATTCTGTAACCTGTGCTGTTTTGCTGCAGCCAGCACGAGGCTTGTGTGGTTTTCTCTCTGTTGTGCCAGGAGGTGTGTGTGAGGCTGCTTTGGTGATGGTACTTCTCATAGCTAAGTAGAGAAAACCCAGACCTGAACGTGATCTCTTTGACTTAGCACTCTGACCATGACAAGGCAGATAATGATTATATAGATTTGGGAGACAGATAGACCTCACTATGATCTCTCTGCATCCTCTCACAGCTGCCTCACCCAACTCATTTTTGTATCAGTAACAATAGTGTCTTGATAACTGTCATAGGAGTGCTCTCATGTCTTCACAGGACTGTGGTTCATGCCTGGCAAATACTAGTTGAATAGGGGACTGCAGAAGGGGACAGGTTGTGAATCCATCAGTATCCTGAGCCAGCACAGCCCAAGACTCGTCCCTCCTTTTTTGCTTGCTGCACACTTTTTCCTTCATTGTTTCTTGGCCTTGGAGTAGTCCTTGCCCCAGGGTGAAATTTGTAGGATTTCCTACAGGTTGCCTGTGTGATGTGGGAAGGTTGTGCCACTAGGGAGTGGGAGAGTGCCTGCTGCTAAGAGTGTACCTGTTTTGCTCCTAAGTTCTCTGTAGCTGGAAACAACCCCTCAACTCACGGCAGAAAGGATGTGATTTTAGAGATATTATCCAGACCTTACTTGCTCAAGTGTTAGAACCTGAATGTCTACAGCTAGAACTGTTGGAAAGTCTTCCAAAGGTAGGGCCAAGAACCCTTAGGTTATATGAATTCAACACTGTGCTCTGAAATGGGCAATGTTTCTGGAATGGTGAAATGCACATGAATGTGTACTCGATAAATTTCTGGCACACACAAACACATTGACTGCACATTCATTAAGAGATTAAAGAATTTCAAGGTTTTAGAGGTTGCCCTTTTCTTCAGTTAAATTGTAAGAAGGATACCTGGCATAGATCTATCTCATTTCAACTACTATTTCTTTACAATTTGTGATCACAGTCGAGGTTAAAAAGTTTAATTTACCAACATAGATGCAACTCTCATCAGATTCATACATAGATAGCACAATACCACTTAAAAGCAACAAGTAAAAAGGAGGTGTTTGTACACCTGAATAGTGATGCTAATGCTGTTTACCTGGTGAGATATGTAGCTGGCTTTAGTGATATAAGAACTATTTCTCTCAATATTTTTTTTGTAATGAGGCAGATTAGTTTCTTTGTAAACTTTCTATGTTATTTATGCCAAGATATGTACATCCTGAGGTTTTAATAGAAGTCAGTTGTTTTTTTTGTCGTTGTTTTGTTTTTTGCCTTTCCCAAATGTTAAGGAATGAGGTAGAACAGGAAAATTATACAGCAGAAAGTTGTCCCCCGGAGTTGCATGAGTGTTAACAAGATACAGAACTGCAGGAGTAGGAGAAGCAACTGGGTCAGGAGCAGTTTTTCACCTTAACAATGAGTGTACAACAAAGCACTCTTGCTGAGCTCAGATCTATTAATTTTACTTTCTGTACCTTTATGAGACTGTACTTTTTAAAAGTATTATGCCTTTTCAAAGTGGGATTCTTATTCACTGACAGACATTTAAACTCAAGTAATTTACACTCTTTATTTATGTGTCTACACAGAAGATGTGACATTGTGTCTATAACCAATCCCACAGTTTATAGGTACTTGTCACTTATTTGGCTGCTAGTCTGAAGGTTAGAATTAAAAAAAACCTAATGAAAATAAATTTTTGTTAATGAAGCTGATCTAGTTGGTTGGAAGCTCTCTTCTGGTTTTAAATTGGGCATGAAAACACTGGTGTGAAACTTGCCCTTGGAGCAGGAAAATAAAGATGCCGTGAATAGTTGCCTAGCAGTACGTGGGAGCTGTCACTGGGATGAGGAAAGCACAGCAAAATCCCAGGGGTTTTCTATGGCAGAAAGCAGAGGTGTACAAAATAAACAGTCATTAGAAAAATTGCCAAGTGGTTTTGTTTGTGGTTTTCCCATATGAAGACTCATGGCTCAGTACCTTCATGCTCTCTGTGGGAGCTCCATTTGGTGGTCCAGCGCTACCACTCTATTCCCATGTTGTTCAAAACCTGGTCTGTCTATCAGCCCACCAGAGTAATCAGATAATTACATTTTTCAAAAGTAGGGGTATTTATGGGTAATGCAAGACACAGAGTTGCTGGTTAGTCAGCAGTATCACACCTCCGATACTGCAAGGCAGAAAATGAGGTACCCTGTGCTCCTGAAGCAAATGCAACGCAGGGCCACTGATCCTCCTGACTTCTGTGGCAGCATATCAATGCATGACTTTGCTGTGTGACACTGTCGGCTCTGCTGTGACATTCAGGAAATCCATGGTTCTTCAGCCGAGTCCTGAGTGCCTGTCTCTCTCATATTTCTTGAAAGAAGTGTTCTGCCATCATTGACTTTAATAGAGCTGATTGTGAATTCAAAAAAAAACAAAAAAAAACCCCAACCAAACAAAACAACAGAATGGCAGGATTTGGCTTAAAAACTGACCAAAGACAAATACAATCTGATAAAGGTGCAGTCCTGCTAGGCAAGTGAAAAGAAAAAACACTTTTGGAAGCCACTTTTCCTCTATCCCTGCTTCTAAGGTAGTGATGTCTTGGCAGAAATTTTCCAGTTCCCTTTAATATGTTGCTGGGAATGGGCCTTGTGTGATACTTTTGATTTGGGTTGAAGTTAAAGACTCTGAAAAATCATTAAATCATGTCATTATAAAGAGTAAAATACTTCATTTTACTAAGCATCCAGGAAGCAAAACCAAAGGTGAATCAGATTTATCACATAAATGAAGTCATCATCCCAAGTTTCATATAATCCACTCTATCAAAAATTAGAAAATATATTTCAACATAATTACAGATCTTTTAAAAGGTAAGTTTTAGTAAGATATAACACTAGCAAGGACACTTAAGAAAAACAAACAGATCATGTTCATCTTTCTAAACAGGGAATTTAATTCCATTAGCCTTTGTACGTCACTGTAACTGCACACAATTTAAACACACATTTACAAAATTAGACTGGAAATTTTATCTCTGCTTTCCAAGAAGGCTTCAATTTAGGAAATGCGTGAGCCTTGACTTTTGGGTCAGCTCATTGTAATGATAATGGTCATATGCAAAACTCTTTATGAAGGTCAGATTGTAACTACATGTACATTTTACAATTCCAGAGCAGGTTAGGGCAAACCCACCTTTGGATTGTCTGGCCACAAAGTCAGGTATGTGATCCCTTGCTTAGAGTATATGAGGTGGGGAGAATGATACATCTTGACTGCCTGTTGCCCAAACAAAATGTGGAATTAGTAGACACTGTAAGGGATGAACAGTGGTAAAAGTAGAAGGGGACAAGAAGTAAAAAAATGGTGGATGTTTTGGGCACCAAGGGAGAAAAGAGAGAGAAAGATAATGGAGTTTTCAATACGGATAGAGGGGATTCAGTTTTCCCTGAAGCCTCTCAAAACACAGCATTTCAATGAGGTTTTACAGCTCTGCTACCTGAGTCAAAGTGAGCAGTATTACAGCCACTAATCTGACCTGGTGTGCTGGACAACAGATTGAAGTAGGAAGGGCATGAAGGCTCTTCTGGGTGCACCTGTGAATAAACTGCTTGTGGATGGGCTGCTTTGAACATATGAGTACCTATTCTCTGCTCTGGATTTTTCAATACAGTAATTATGTTTTAACATGGGAAAATATAGGTTTGAGAGAGAGATGAATGAATGGTAAGATTGACAGAGATAAACCTTCATTCATTGAGCTAGTTTATCTGCAGAAGAAAATGCTGAAGGTCAAACTTACCAAAATATGGTTCACCATGAGGTACAGCATGAGGTGATTTCATACCTTAGTAAATGTTTGCTGCTCTAACTGGCATGAGCAAAAATGCAGTTTTAGTCTGAGGACTTTGAAGAAGGCTGTCTTCCCATCTCTATGGCCACCACTGAATAGAAAGAGACTGTAAAACAAAATACACACAGCTATTCCCCCAAAGAACAGCAAAGCCATGGAAAGCATTGAAAGGTTTATTTCAAAGGTGAGGACACTGGTGGGGATGAGGACAGGCAACACTGGCCTTCAGAGCAAAGGCAAAAGACAAGGCTTTGGTTTGTTCCTCGGGCTTTATCATTGCTCCACCTCCCTCAGCTCCCCCACTGGCTGCCAAGGCCTTGCAGCACATCTGTGAGCATTATCTCTCTTGTGCCCAGAGAGTAACCTTTTGTGGAATGCACACAGAGAAACATTCCAAAACTATGTCGGGGAAAGATGTCTTGTTCTAGGCAGGAAAGCTTTCTCAGTGAAAATAACTGCCTCCTCGGTAGCAATATCTCTCAGAAAAGAGCTATTTACCCCAATAGGGACTTTCAACTAACTCTTGACAATTAGTCTTTGTCTACCTATCCTGGCGACTTGGCAAACCAAAATGAGGATAAACTTTGGGAAAAGAATATCTAAATTTTTCTTGTAAGACTCCCAGTTTTCAGATTGTTTGCTTTCATTTATCTTAGACCTATTACATAGGTTACTCTGTAGGCAAGGGATTATCCAGGTGAATTTCAGTTGACAATAGTGTTGAGATTTTGTTTGTTTCTTCATCTGTTTTCCCTCTGTACTTGGCACTGGTGAGCCTGCACCTCGAGTACTCTGTCCAGTTCTGGACCCTTCACTAAAAGAAAGACATTGAGGTGCTAGAGTGTGTCCAGAGAAAGGCAATGAAAGTCATGGAGGGCCTGGAGAAGAAGTCCTCTGTAGTGCAGCTGAGGGAACTGGGGTTGTTTAGCCTGGGAAAGGAGACCTGGGAGTGATGTTACTGCTCACTACAAAAACCTGAAAGGAGGTTCTAGCCAGATTGGGGTCAGCCTCTTCTTCCAGCTAGTGACAGGATGAGAGGAAATGGGCTCAAGTTGCACCGAGGAATCAGGACACCAGGAGGAATTTCTTTGCAGAAAGGGTGGATAAACCTTGGAATGGACAATTCAAGGAGGTGGTGGAGTCATTGTACTTGCAGGATTCAAGAAAAGATTGGACATGGCACTTAGTGCTATGGTCTAGTTAACAAATGGTGATTGGTCAAAGGTTGGACTTGATGATATCAGATGTAATTTCTGACCTAAATAATTTTGTGATTCTGTAATTTGTTTTGTTTCTTGGTTTATTGCTTTTCTTTGCAATTTTTGATCCATGTGTGAAGGTGAAGTTCCAAAATTTGACTTAGAATAACAGTTCTCCATGTACTCACTACTGTAGACTTCACATGAATGAAGGTTTAATTTCTGCCATGTTAATGAGCTTCCTCTCCTGTATTAATTCACGGATATTTAAAGTATATCTATATATTAGAAATTGTAAATCTGGCAGTTCTGTTGCATCTCCAGGACTGAAAGTGTAATTTGATTCCTAAACCTATGCTCTCTATTTGATGAATTGTATTACCCATGTAAGTTGGCTTTCCAGTATGAATTTGGTTTAATATCTTGACTCATTGAATCAGCTCTGAACCTCATACACTCTCAGTTCTTAAACACAGGCTCCCCCTAGCCCTCTGCCTTTCTTCAGCTTTGTAGAATTCTTCAGAGCTTCAGATTGGGAATGACTTAAACTATTATTTAAGGCTTTCCAGTTATTAGACATCGTACTGAGATTTACTGAAGTAGAAGGGTAAGTGCTAACAATTAATCAAGGCAACCTGGCTGTGCTGGTGTGATGGAAGTGAATCAGTTCCCAATAGGGGATTTAATTAAAAGCATCGAGTTTCAAAATGAACTGGATGAATTCAGGGAATTAGAACATAATTCTTTCAATTCTGGCATTTTAAAGAAAGGGAGAACTCTTTCAGAGGAAGGAACTGCATAATGGGCCATCAAACGCTAATTGCAGGCTATTAGTTAAAAGAGACACCTGGAGACTTAATATCAGGTATTTGCATGCAGACCACAGGATAAAGGTATTTTCTTGAATGTGAATGGGGGTAAACTTAAGCCAGCAACACTTCTTTAGTATGAATCACAGTCCAACAGTATTTCATTGGAAGTGAAAGATGGGCCTGAAAGTGCATTCAAAGCACTTTGTTCAAAAGATCCAATCATTGTCACTTCTTCACACACTGAAGAAATGTCACAACCACCCATACCTCTGAATATTTCCCTCTTCTTTGCTTATCACCTGGGTAATGAGTCTCTCGCTGCTGGTTTTGCAGACTGCACTAATTATGCAAAGATGAAAGAATATTAGAGTCACATGCATTTTCAACTTCTTGCACTTTTCCCTCTGCACAGTCTTTTTTGCTTCTTGAGACCTCTGTGAGGGCAGTAGGAGAAAGCTTTGCAAAAGTAAAACTTAACTGTGAACCTACAACCTATAATGGACTGAAGACACACTTATCAGTGACAGCAGAACACTTCTGTTGTGTTCTTCTGTAGAGCACTTATACAAAAATTTTCAACTACAGCTGTGGAGTTGCATTTTTACCATATTTGCTTTGTATTCTTTATAATATTTGGCTGCATAATGTGAATTCCAGTATCCAGTGAGGCTGATGTGAAACACATTTATCCTCCAAAGCCTAAAACTGGACCTAGTTTCCACCATGTAGCTGTTGTTATGCAGCAACGCACAATATAGAGAGAAACACAGCTGCTGGAAAACACCACTGATAAGAACAGACAATTCTGAGAGACAAAAATGAACATTCAGCCTTGACCTTTCGGTTTGCTTATCATGCAAACGGAAATGTCATTGTCTTGAGACTTTTTATGACACTGACCTAAGTCTTGAATCTCTTTCACACTTTTAGGGAGAAATGGTGAGCATTTGTCACCTTCTGCTGAAGATGGAACTGCAAAGCCAAGAGGAAAGAAACAAGTATCTTTACACAGACAAAATTTTCACATTTCATTTTAGCTGTCATGTGAGATTTTTCATTATCTTCAAAAGTAATGATGTATCAGAGTTTTTTTGTGAAAATGCAACCTGATTTTTTAAAATCACCTAATTATTACTGCAGGCAGTGTTTTTGGAGTTGCTCCGGAGTAAAAGGGTTGGGAAGGCTGAGTATAAAAAAATCCTGTCCTTCTGGCAAAACTTGGCAGTTGCTAGCAATTTGAAGGATGGAAAATGAAAACTGAATATATTAAATTTCTGTAATTTAAAAACATTTCTATACTGCTTTTTTTGTCAGACAAGGGCAAACTCTTAAGGGGAGGAATGTATTCTGTAACTATCTCAAATGCTCAATATAGTAGTTCCAACGAGAAATGTTTTGAAATCATGATAGTAAGTTCTGCATAAAAGCTGGTTGAGAAGAGGTTATACTAGAGAGAGAAGGATCAACTCATTTTATCATACCCTGCCTGAAATGCTGTTATTCATTTTAGCTCATCTGTCTGTAATTTTTTATCTTTTTGTCAACCTTTTTGGGACAACAGTGCAATCAATAGGACAAGACTAAAGGTGTGTTTATTCCAGATGTTTATCTCAATTGTCAGGAATGGATGCTTACAAAGAGTATAAAAGGTCATGCCATGTTGTGTAACTCTTTTGTAAAGACAGTTTTAATTTTCACTATCCTAATTAATTTTGTATCATCTGTAAATTCATCACTTCTCCTATTAGACAGTTCATATGTGAATCTACTGGAAAGTTTTTATTCAGAAACTGGTTCAATTTTTATTTTTTTTTTATTTTTTATTTATGCCCACTCTTATTTCTGTTTTTTATTAGTTACAAATATGCAATTAACATTTACTTCTTCTTTATATCATGAATAGTTAGTTTCTTATAATTTGGAGAGGTACCTTGTCAATACTTTTCCGGAAATCTGTGTCATTCTTTGAATCACACTGTCATTGTCAATATACCTAGTGACCCCTCAGTCATACCTTTGTATTTGATCCTTGACATTCTACTGCAAAAGCTGCTCCCATATAACCAGGACATCAAATGCTGAGCAGATTTACAATTTTTCATAGCTCTACATGCACAGAAATCAGATGTTCTGGTGTAGATTACTTGCACCCTCTTTCAATGCCCTTTTCAAAAGAGGGTTTTACACTTGGTACTCCCCATTCCTGAGGAAGTGTTAGTAGATTACCACCACACCAGAAATTCAGTAGTATCATAGTTTGATTATTATACCACTTGGTATTAAATGCAATGGAGCCCAAGTGATTCTTTAACATTTATTTTATTAGTCTGTTCATAAATGCTCCCTCCTGACCTTTTGATGGCTTGACAAACTTGACGCTTATAAAGAAAGAGGTTATGAATATTTCTAAACTTTTCTTAAATAAATGTAGGTAAAGACAATTCAATCTTTTCATTATGACTTTCGGCCTTTATAGTTCTATTAACTCTGCAAACTGCAAAAATTTTCTGCCAGGGACAAAAGATGTTCTTATTTACACAATTTAATCTTTAAAATCTGTTTTCATCTGCCTTTTATGGTTTTATCTGGATTTGTTCTCCTTTTTGTTTCCCTCCTTCAGATAAGATTTCTGCTTTTTGGAGGAAATCTTTCTAACTTTAAATGCCTTCCTTTATTGTTGTTCAGTGGTTCTGACTTTGGTGGGCCCTTTTCTGTTTCTCTCATTCGAAAGTATTTACAGTGAGACTCCAGTTTAGTTGTCTTTAAATAATCTCAAGTCAGCCTGTCTTCCTTTTAATTTGATCTTAACAAGCTTCTTCAGTTTTTGTTGTTCTTTTTCTTTTATTTTTTTAAATTAAATTTACTTCATTCTTGCAATTGCTAAATTTGGATATATAGTAGTCATAATTACAGAGCAACTGTTCAAAAGTATCATTGCAAACCACAGTTTGCCTGCTGAAGACTAAGCCAAATTGCTTCTTCACTTGTGGGTTTTCTGAGTAGTAACTTTAACGAGTGGTCATTTACGATATTTAAAACTTCTACCTCTGTATCATTTCTCACAATGACATTCCTTCATTTTACATGAGTATAATTGAATTCTCCCATATTTATTATTTGTTCTGCTCTGTCAGCTTCTGTGACCTCTGTCTAAAAAGGTTAAAGTCACATCACTGTCCTCCCAACTGGTAACACAAAGTTTCCTATTAGGGCAAGACTCTCATAACTGTACAAATTGCTGTGCTTCTTCTGATGCAGTTAAATTGTTTACCCTATTTTCCCCATTTAACTGTGTCTCCTCCCTTAGTCTCACTCATTTTGCACTATAACATCCCTTTAACTTTGAATTCTTACCTAGTTTCTCTCAGAGAGACCAAGAGTGCTTGGGTCAATGACCCAGAGCTGGTGACACCTTCCAACAGCTGTCTGGTCCTAATCAGACAGAGCCTGTCCTACCATCCTGGCCAGAAGCAGGGCAGCTGGGAGGCACTGTGGCAACCCCAGCTTTGGGCATCTCCATGGGGATGGGGCCAGGCAGGGTGTGGTGGGGCCAACAGCTGGGCAGGGCTGTGGGCAGGGACAAACACTTCTGGGAGCCTGAAATGGGGTCCTGGGCATGGACAGGATGTAGGGATCCCCGGGGATGGGCAGGGGCAGGCAGTGACCTTGGAGCCCTGACTTTGGGTCACAACTACTTTTATTTTGTTCTTCCTCCACTGACCTCCTGGGACAAGTGGCAGCCTTTTCTCTCTTGGTGGTAGGATTTGAACCCAGAAAAAAGTTAAGAAAATAATATACCCTCTTACACCTGAGAGAATATATTCTCTCAGATCGGAATATATTCTGCCCTTTTATGTGGGCTGACTGCCATTTATTTGCTTTGCTGATAACCATGAAACCTTCAACTTTGGCCTCCTTCACTCCCTATCAATTCCCTCCTGAAATCAACAGTGACCCAGGTCAATGTATGATGCTCACTAAAATTCTGAACAATTTTCAGTTCGTATATCTCCAGTGGACAGGAAGCAATGATTTCTACCTGTGGATCACTGTTGTATTTGTTATATTCATAGGTGCAGAGGCAATAAAACTTCCATAAAAGTTTCTGTATTGCTTTAATTTTTCCATACTGGCATTTTAATGATCTATAACACTTTGCAAATGGTTTAATTCAAAATAGGAAGCCAGTGGAAGTCAGAAGTTTAGCAAGTGAACATAGCACTTTATATATCACCTCTTAATGTAGACATTGTTTTGATTTTTTTTTTTTTTTTTTTTTTGAGAAAACTCACCCCACCTTTTCTCCTTTCTCTCTGCCAAGGAAGAAAGATCTGATCCAATTTTTTTAAAGGGAGCATTAATATATATGCTTTTCTAGGAAATTACACTTTTCACATGAAGTGGGAAAATCAGTTTTTATACTGTAAGTTGACAATAAATTGGACAAAAATATGCTTCTTTAGACATTAGAGAAATTTTAACTGCCTTCTACTAACATCGTGTATCAGAAAAGAATGCCCAGTGTAGACAATGGTGTTCAGACTGTGTAAAAGATAATAATATTTTTCTCTACATTTCAGAAAACATTGTGTGCAAATTCCCTCACTGCTCTTTCTTGGAAAGGTAATAGTTTTTATCAGTTATCTATAGGTTTCTTTTCTCACATAATGTGTTTGAGCAGTAAACCATCCAATAGGTTCATGTTTGATTATGACCATACTTGTTCTCAGATGTGCCTCAGTTTTCTGCTTTCAGCTTCTTTCCAAATGTTCCTTCTTGAATCAGATCCTGTTTAATACTCTCAAGGTCACTGCTTTGAGCTGAGAGCACCACAAAGAAGGCATTTCCTTTCATATGGTTGTTATAGCTCATCTCTCATGCCTAATTTTTCATTGACTTTGAGAACATTAGGTTGGCTTTATATGAGATTTATATTAACATTATTTTAAGTAAACCTATTTAAAACTTACTGTGGTGAATTCTCACAGCATTTCCATTTGCTAGAAGCTATAGGTGAACTGTGCTATTTCTTCCTTTTCACAGGCAGCTTTGACTTTTCCTAGTTCCCTAGTGACATTCGTCTTCTGCTACTGTAACTGAATTAATGTAGTTCTCACATAATTTCATTAGGGTCTATTAAACACTTTCCTCTAATCCTATGATGAATTGCGAGTTTCATACAAAGAGTGCCTAGGTTTCCAGTGGGGAAACTAGAAACTGGCAGTGCAGGGGTATTTTTGCTTATATGGTGAAGAGCTAAAGGCATGCCTATAACTGAAGAACATCACAATGGGTTTTGGCATGCTCAGTTCTATTAACTGCTCTGACAGATTGTCTGTCTTATTTCTGAAAACAGCAATTAGCCTGTTCTGTAACAGGGTTAATGTTGAAATATATTTGATTGGAGTCTATTGCTGGGGCAAGAGGTGGCTTGAGGGTCTCTCAGGGTCGATGTCAGTAATACTCACAGACTGTGTTTAATACTGCCCTTTGATAATTCCTTGGGAAAAACTCAACAGCAACAGCCTCGTCATGGCAGTATTCCATGTAGCACTCTCTCAACCTGGAATTGCCTTTGGCACACGGGGAACTGCATGTTTGTGGAGAATGAGGGGCTCAAAAGCTAACTTGGTATGTTCAGGGGATTATTGAAGGGGAATTAACTATTTATGTATGAGGTACCTGAGAGTGAAATACTCATTTCAGCATCCCAAAAAAGTCTCCAAAGGCAGAACTCTCTCTTTAATCTGGCATTCTTACCTACTATGTACTAAAACTTTTGTTAACTTGAGAACCTCCCTATTCAGTTTTGAAAGGAAAAATTTATATCAAAACCCTGTATAATTTTCAAAGTGTTTGCCACCAAAAAAAAAAAAAAATCATGAATTGAACTTCAGGTAATATATTATCAGTAAGAATTAATTGAAGGGAAAAAATTATAAAGAGAATATATAAGGACTAAGTTCTTGCTACAATTGCACAAATTCAAAGGTAATATTTTATTATTGCTTCTACTAATGATAAACACCAAAAACACCCAAAAGTAGAACTCTTATACTAATCAAAAGACTTAGAAAGGAAAAGAAAATCTGACCTTACACCACATATGTCTTCTGTAACTCTTAGAACTGCCAAATGCAGCCTTGGTCTTTTTTTTTTTGATGTAGGGAGAATATAGGAAGGAGCAGTTACAGAAGGACACAGGGCTTCTTTCAACTTGTTGTTGCCATAGCTTCAGCATACTTTGATAGTAACAGTGCTGCAATGTGTTCTCCCTCTCAAGGCATTTTGTTTATAAAAAAGACAATCTTGGAAGTTCACTGTGTGCTTAGTCAAAGTGCAGATGATCTCCAGAGTTCCTTTCCACGACATAAAGCATTCTGTGATATGCTTCTAACAAGGCCATTTAGGAACCTGCTAGTTCAAATCTCCACATCTTCACTTCAGCCTCTTTCCATTTTTTGCTGTAAATCGATAATTTCAGGATTTAACTGCAAAACACTGCTTTTCCAGCCCCTAGCAAGTGCATTTTTAATGATGTGCCTATTTCTACCTAGATAGGTAAAATCTCACTGTACTTGGCATCAGTGTTTCTCTTTGTATAAGAATGATCTACGTTCAGTACTCTGGAACAGAGCCCTCAGTTTCCCTTCAAGCCTGAAGCTCAACATCTATAGTAGAAACTTGACTGGGTGTGGGATTCCTTAACATACAGCATATTGTAACCTTTTCTACGAACAGTTTCATGATTTAGCATGCTGAGGGTGATATTTTACAGTAATAAGCACTAAGATGACATCAGTTTTCATGGGCTGAGTCGAATTTGGGCTAATAAAACCAAACAATGGACCATATAATTACCTAGAAATGGGATTCGCCATATGGCAGGGGAGGTTTCATCAGAGCTCCTGAAATGCAGTCAATATGTCGTTTTTCTCTTTTCTTTTGCTTTCCTACAGAACCGTTTAGCTCTGCAAAGAACATTCTACCCTGATATATTTGCAAGGCAAAAGTTGGGTATGTTCCTTGGTAAATATGCACTAAACTTCATACATATGGTGCTGACCAGGTCATCTTTTATTTGGTTTTGACCGTGGCATGGACTGTTGTGTTCTAAAGTATTGGAGAATTTAATGTCTTGGCTGCAGCTGAGACTTCTCAGTGGTAGGACAGCTTGTGGCAGTTGCAATTTCCTGGTACAGTGAGATGCTAGGCATGTGGCTGACTATTGTGGCTTAACAAGTTATCACCATCAGAAGCAAACAGTGACTAGCAAGCAGGCAGGGCTGATGTCATGTTTTGAAAACATGAATTCACTTACAGCTATAGTTACAGCTATAGTTATTTCTGCAGTTCATGTTTGCCTGGCTCTGGGTAATTGCTAGTTGGGATGATTCCACCTATGCTCATTGCGTGTTCGGTTTCAAGATGAGCAATAAAGTTTAAATCATTGACCGTGGCTCCAAATTAGAGGATGAATTTTTAAAACATTCACTGGCTCTCTCACCCATTTAGCAACCTCCTTGACCTCTTGGGGCTTGATTTCCCCGAAAGAGAGAGATAAAGCTAGCTTTGTTTCCTGGTGGTAGAGTAATTGCTGTATTTTTCTAATATGTTTTGAAATTATTTCTTCTCCCTACCAATGTTCATAGAAACTTTCAAGTTTTTTTTTCCTTTATTTTTTTCCTCCATACAGTTTTTACCTCTTGCTCTTTCAATAGGAAAAGCAGAAAAAATTTCTTAAAAGTATTAGAAAATTAGGGGAAAAAACCAGCTGCTTGTTTTTCTGACACAAATCTCTATTAGCATGACTTTGAATTACATCTCCCCTCTTGCCCTAGATGTTCATCAACAGCTGATCCTATTCTTCCCCTACCCCTGTCTCTCTTGCCTCTGAAATAGTTCATTTTGTTTCTCTGAATCTTAAACACACACTTATGTGTTGTAAAATTAAGCAGATTAAAATAATTTGAAGGTTTCTGAGGGGCAAAAAGAACTTTTTTAATAGTGTCTCCCGAAGCTTTCCTAATTTTGGCAGTGAGAAGGTAGCAGATCTACTGGCACTGAAACGAGATATGTGGAGCTTGTAAGCCTGAAGTATCTGTATCCAGCATTACAGACTGCAGATTAAAGCTGCTGTGTTCCCCTAGTATTGGGGAACAATTAGTATCCTCTAGTGTAACATTTACAATTTATACCTTTGCTCCCACTAGTAGCTATCTTTTCCTTCAGCTCTCATTTCCTTGTAGTTTGTCACTCAAAGATTGGAATCAAACCAACTGTTTTTGATGAAGTATTGCTATTTGATTCTACTGTCTCTTTTCTGGCCAACCCTTTACACAGAGAATATTCAGAGAGCTTTGCTGTTCCTGGTGAATCTCTTTTATTTTGTGTTGGTCCTGATCACATTTTCAAGCTTGTTCCTCACTCCCCATCCTCTGCTTGGTCTTACACCAGTGTAAGAAGGAAAGGAAATTCTGGCCACAGAAAATTATTTTCATGGTTCTTATTTAACAAACAGTTCTTACTATACATGTATTTTCAACAGTTCTCCACACCAAAAAGAAATACTTTTTTAGGCTCTTATTGATGGCAAACATTACAAAAAAGGTGTACTGAGTTCTTCATATCATAGATCACACTCCACTCTTTGTCTTGGCATAAGGCTGCCTTACGTGCATAGGAATATTATAATTTGACTTTGAAAACTATTTTTCATTAGTCAAATACTAATTGTAATATTTGTACCTTTGAATATATTGAGAATTTTTCCTTGTTGCCAACTGTTTCACAGAAATGGTATACACCTGTGACAGTCAAAAATGGGTAAAAAGTCATATGCTACCACAAGGCTTAGGCAAGACTTGCTAATTTGCCTTATTGTTTAATATTCTATTCTTTTCTAAACTAATTTTTGATATGTACTTATTCTTCAAATTTTGAAGGTAGGCTAGAAGTAGTTTCTAAAACTGAAGGTGCTGACTTTGCTGGAAATACAAGTAAAGAAATATTACTAATATTGCTACAGTTATATTGTCATCAGTGCTGTCTGCATGGCATACCACACCCCTACTGAAGGATGCAACCAATTGGGATGGTAATGGGAAATCAGCAAGATGAAGTTTAAATGTGAGAGGTGTACAGTGCTAGGTTCTACATAAAGAAATTTAATTCCAACATACAGAAAGGTAACAACAAAATGGTTAAAATGAACCTGGGCCTGAGTAACCAATTCTGCTGTAAAAACTAAAACCAAACCAAACAAAAAGGCAATCTTTAGTGTCAGACTGTTGAGAATATTATTTTCTTCTACTGAAGTGACAAAGTTTCATCTGGAAGGGTTTTGCCCACTCTTTTGGGCTCCTAGAACTGGAGAGACAGTTTGGATAACAGCAAAAGTTTAAAACACAATTTAGAGAATGTCATTTAAAAAAAAATAAAAAATTAATCAGGAACTGCCATGGACTTTCTGTTTGGAAGGAGCCATTAATATTGCAATTTAACAGTGATGAGTTGTTTTCCATAGCTGCTGGAAAATTATAAAAAGACATTTTATTTAACTTTCAACAGGGGTTTAATTTGAATAGTATTACCTTTTAAAACTACTTGGCAGGTAAACTGTCATTCTAGACGATTTCTGATCATTTGTTTGGATTAATGTTTCGGAGTAATGCTCCATGTGTGCTGCAAGTAATAGCTTTGAGATTGTACTTTATTGTCACCTGGAATTTCAGATTTGACGTGCAACCTTCCAGCTCTAAAGTAAACTTTACTCTCACTCTGCTTCTGATTTTGTTAGTCCAGCTGTCAGCATAATGATAATCAGGTTTAGAAGATGAGGAGTGGGCAATACTCGACAGAGATATTCTTGTAATCCTTCAAGTTTTATGGAAAATGATTTTGCAGCGTCAATCTTTGAAGATCCATAGGAAAAAATTACTCTAAAATGACGCCTTCCCTATTCATCCCCTCTCTTTTCTGTTAAGGGAGCTGCAGGCACATTTATAGTTTCTTATCCTCTCTGTTCCTCAGCAAAAATGAAGCGAGGAAAAGTGTGCCTTTTTTTTCCCTGTAATCCTTCACAGAAAAGCTCAATCTTTTTTTTTTACTAAGCACAAGACAAAGCTGTCCTCTCACCTTCTTATATCTCTGTGTATGCTGGGACAACTTTTTATACCACTATCTACTTATAGCTCACCAAGATTAGGAGCACTTGGTCTGGCTTTGTTGTTCCATAACTTCTCTATGTGTGAAAAGCAGATGTCTCTGAGCCTTCCATCACTTCCTGCTGCTTCAGTCTGGTAGGGTACCTAGAACTGGCGATGGTATGACACACAGTGGACTTCAGTTGTCTTCCTAAGTGCATAGCAATGAATACAATACCATCCCATCCCTTTAAGTCAACAGAGATGCAGTAAGCACACAGTATTTTTTCCTGTACATGTGGTACAGTGGGCAACAATAAAGTGATTAAATAGACATTGATAGAACTGAAGCTAATAGCAGCAAGAAGGTAATTTATTATTTCAAGCAAAGCCTAAGTAAGTGTTGGCAATATTAATGATGCAGAGGAATCTGTTCTTCTGGTCGAGTCCTTAGCCAGTTCTTATATTAAATGTTTATAAAGAATGAACTAATTTCATATTAATTCTAATTCCAGCAAGACTCAAAAAGTTAGGGGAAGCCTGACATGTTGCAACAGTCACAATGTATTTGGTTAGTGAGGGTTTCATGTACACATTAAAGTAATATTTTTATTTTCACATTTAAGTTCTTGAATTCCTGTTAAAATGACAAAGTAACTGAAAACTATGGCAAAAAATAACAGCTTATCAGAATGAACATGAGGGTAACTGAGAGTGTGCTCTCCAAAACTCCTGCGTCTGACCCAGCACTCCCAGTGCCTGCAACCTGTGAGTGTTTTTTACGCGACTTCAGAGAAATTTTCTCTGAATAAAGTCTTTGCCTCAGCTTGCCATGGGTACTCTTTGCATCTAAGTACATTTTGTTTTCCTATGTCCATGCTTTTCCTAACCATTGAGTAGGGCATGTTTGTAGCAGAAGATGGCACTGGCTTTTCTGAGTCAGTCTCTGGATTCATTCTGGACAGGAAACCCATTTACTCCTAACCAAGTCATAAAAGAGTCCCAACGAACATCCTAAAAGTTGGATGGAGGAGGCCTTAATGGAAAAATGTAAATTCTTGATAAGTCTGAAGAAAAAGAATGCCTTTATCTTATTTTATTTTATTTATGAAAAGTATTCACAGTATTGGAGAGAGTCTGAACTATGTATAGAAATACCTTGCTGAGCAATTTGAGACAGCCTTAATGTTGGGATTAGCAGAAGTTTGTAACCCTGTGGTGATTGCTAGTATTCTTCAGTAAGCCTGGAGCATTTTCTCCACTCAAAAAAATTATATTGATGCAACAAAAAAAAAGGAAATAAATCCCACTTCTAAAATGAATACTCTACATACACAAGTCATTGTGTGGGACCGAGAGGACAGAGGTGGCAGCAGGTTGGTTTGATTAATCAAGTCAGTCAGATTAATCTGTTCTAAAGCAGAAGGCTTCAAGCCAGAGGAGGATCCACTGTTGATGCAGGGTAATTGTGATGTTAATACAAACCAAAGTCCTGCATAGTATTCATTCTATCACAGGCTTCATATGCACCTTTCTATGTTCCTGTATAAGAGTCTATATGGAGTAAAATTTTAAAAAGCACTAGGTATCAGCTTAACAAGTTTCAGTCCAATTGTTTGAAAAAAGTGGAAATTAACCTGCTTGCTGTAATGTCTGGTCTGTTTCTTCTGTACTGAGCGTGTCTTGTTTTGAGTTTAGTATCATTATCCTGTCCTGCTTTTATAACTATAAAAATTGAAGATCTTACAGGACAGTAAAACAAGATAAAATACTAAGAATAGCCTGCTCACTGGGTAGGAATTCCCAAAGAATGTTGTGAATTATGTACATCTGCCTAGAGCTGCCTGAACAACCTCTCCCATGCCAGGAATATTTTAAAGTCTGGGTTTGCTACATTTCTCTGGAAAGACGGTATTTCTTTAATCAGACAAAAATGACCTTTCCTAACTTAAGTGAATGGGGCATGAGAAGTACTTATGCAATTTAATATGGCCCATTTTATGAGATTAACAATATAGGAATAAAGGCCTGTAAATGGTTATTTCTTCTACCTAAGAAAGTGTGCAATGATAAAATTCAGTCTATAATTTCAGAAAAAGAATATCTTTAAGATTAAAAATAAAAATCAAAATGAAAGACTGCTGAATGGTTCAGAAGTTTCTGTTACTACAGAAAAGTATTTAATTCTGTAAATGTCTTTGGAGAATGCACTCTGCCATTTTAAAGTTAGGTACCTTTACTGCAGTGGGAGCAGAGAAAGTGTGCCCATGTGTGCTTTTCTTTGAACCATATCCTCAGTTGTACTGAAAACAATATGTTTCTGGCAGAGACTGTTCCATTTCATATTTATGCTTAAATCAGTACTCAAAACAAATGGCAAAAGCTAGTGATCTTGTAGATGAAGAAAACGCCCTGTAATTTCCTATTGGCATCACAACTCTTGGGATTTTAATCTCTATTCAAAAGATATATGTATTTAAACTCAGGATCTTCATAAAAAATGTCCAGACCACATGTAGACAAACACTGACTAGACAATTTACCACATCCTATGCAATTCACAACTCTAAAAAGACATTTAATCTTTCTCTCTCTTTTTTTTTTTTTTTTTTTTTTCCAAATTAAATTTTTTCAAAAATGTTTTGCTTCTACTTTTAGCAGCAAAGCATTTGTTTGGACATGAGTCTAGACATAGTGTGATTTGAAGGGAACAGGTACATTCCACAGGTTCTGCCAGAAATCTATTGATTCCCTAGTCAGTGTCACTGGTGGAAAGAGTAGGCTGAACAAAACAACTCAGTGAGTGAATGGGATAGCTGTGCAGGGAATCTGGCTCTCTGTATGGGATCATAACATTCAGACTAGATTAAAAAATAGAAAAATCCGCTGAAGGAAGCATTTGGTTTCTCTCTCTGGAGATGTTCTGCCTGAAGGCTGGTGTTTTCAGTTAGACTGCTGCACATGCACCAGCGGAGAGACCCATGCCTTGTACTTTGTCTTGGAGTCTTCACATGCTTTATCAAATGACTGCTTAATGTGAAAAAATAAACAGTCTCTTGGAGCAGGGTTTGGAACTCAGGTTTTCCTATTTCCCAGAGAGTGCCCTAAATGGTTTGGCTAGAAAGTAACATTCCTGACCTACTAAATCTTGAATTCCTTTACAAAGGTGGAACAGCTCCAGTAGAAAGAACTAAACCCTCCACCTATTCTTCAAACCCAAATAGTCTGTACATCTGCTGCTAGAGCACTCTTCCAAGCAGTGAAGCAGAAGGACTTGAACCCCTTTATCTGAACACAATCTACGACCCAGGGTTCTCGTGTTCCATGTAAGTATGCTTGTCATGGAGCTGTTGGTAAAAACAAACAAACAAACAAACAAACAAACAAACAAACAAACAAACAAACAAACAAACACAAACAACAAACCAACCAAAACTCAAATGGCTGTCTTGTCTTGCTTTAAAAGAAGCCTATAGTGTTCAGCTTTCAAGTCTCAGGGATGGGAAGGGTCTAAGAGACCATTTATCACAATTCCTGGAGGCCTTCTCTTAATACTCTGTGTCTCTTTGGGTCTCAGTCTTCTTGAACATGAGTCCTGGGACTCAAACTGATATTCTTAGTGCTGTGAGTATTGGGCAAAGGTTTGGGTAGAGCAGATACTGCATATCAAGGCCTGGTTATGTGGCTGGTGTCACAGGTATGGTTTTGGCAGTAGGACCCTCTTGCAGAAACAAGGATTTCTAGGGAAAGATGAGATCCATTTCACAAAGAAGGGACAGAATATATTTGCCAACAGGCTTGCTGCTCATAGCAAGGATAGCTTGGAAGGAGGTTCATTAAAAGATGGAGACTGGCCCCCAGCTAAGGGGTGGAAAAGGCAATAGAGGAGAAGTGTAACTGGGACATGGCAACCTGGAAAGTTCTTGTACTGTACTTGAGATGGCAGAGAAACTGGGGACCTGTTGTAAATCGCATAAACTCACCCAGCTTGGGAAGCTAACTGGAAAATTTGGAAGTCTGTGCACAGTCTTGCATACCCAACACCTCTGAGATGACAGATACTAATGACACAGTTTTTGTGATTTGACAGGTGCAGTGGGTGGGCTCTGGCTGAATAGGAGGAACAGGGAGGGAAGATGAGTGTTGGATTGCACTCTGTGCAAGCAGAAATCAAATGTAGGGAGCTCTTTAGCAGAAGAAGGAAAGGGCCATTTGAGCTTATGGGTCAGGATCAGAAGAGAGGCCAATAAAAAGGATCATTCTGATGAGAAACTCCTGCAGACTGCCCAGTCAGGGAGAGGATGTGGATAAAGCACATTTCAGAGACTCAAATGATACCTCAGACAAGAAAAAAAGATCCTGGTGATTCACAAGTCACTGCTGGAAACGGCAGGAGCATGGAAGGCAAGTAATCCAGAGCATTTTGTGACAATGAAACAGGAGAAGGGCTCTGCTGGATATGCTGCTTATGAACAGAGATTAACTAGTTGGGAATGGGGTAGTCTAGTGGCAGCCTTGTCTACAAAGAGCATGAAATAATAGTGGTTTATATCCTTCAGGAAGCAAGGCAAGCAAGTACCAGAGACTGGAGCATGAACTTCAGGGGAGCACACTTGTTCTTTCTTAGGGAGCTAGCATGTGAAAGGCTGTTCTGAAGAGTAGAAGGGCTCATCATTTAGATGAAGGAAATTTTGTTGTATGTCAAGGACAATCTCTTCAAAGCACAAGAATGATCCATCCCAATCTCTGAGAAAATGGGAAGGCGTAACAAACTGGGAAACTCTTGGCTGGGATCAAATGCAAAAAGGAAGTGTACAGTGTGTGAAAATAGGAATAGGTTCACAAAGAAAGCATATGGAAACGTCAGCCACATGTGTGGGGATGGAACTAGAGAAGCTAACTCTCACCTGGCCTTCAAAATGGAGAGCGGTTATGGATAACAAGAAGTACTTCTTCCTCTGTGTTGGCAGCAAAAATGAAAGACTGACAAAATGTGGTGTCCCTACTCAATGGGAAGACAATCTAACAGAAAAGGGGTTGAAAAAAACTGATGTGCTCAATGTTGTCTTTCTCTTGCTCTTTCCTGACAAGGTCTGTTTTCAGGCCTCCAAGTTCCCTGTGCTACGTTTATGGGAAAGAGGTACAATCTACAACAGAGCATGATCACATTTGAGACCAAATAAGGGAACTAGACATATACAAATGTATGGAGAGTGAAGAGGGAGAGAACTGCCCTCTTTGAAAACTCAGAGCAATTCTTTAACCTTAAAAAAGTCATGTCTCACTTTTCTTCAAAAACAAAAATGGCAAAAAGGAAAACCCTGGGGACTGCAGGCCTCACCTCAGTCTCTAGGAGCTTGTGGAACAAATGCTCCCGGAAGTCACATCCAGACATATGAAGGACAAGATGGTGAGAGAGAACAGCCAGTGCAGATTCATCAAGGCAAGAATGTGACAGGTTGACCTAATTGTGTTCTTTAATGAGATGTGAGGAAAGCAGTGGATGTTATTTCCACTGATTTGAACAACAAAGTCAACAAAATCTCCACAATATCTTTGCAGTTCAGACAGTGAGACATGGACTACATGTGGAATACAAGTGGGTGAAACTTGGCTGGACTGCTGGACTCAAAGGACTGTGATTAATCATTTGAAATCTGGTTGGTTCTTGAGTACTAGTGAATTTCCTAAGAAGTTATACCTGAGACTGAAACTGCTTAGCATTCATCATCAATGACCTGGGCAGTGGGACTTCAAGCTCAGAAAGCTCACAAACTACTCTGGTGATTTAAAGGTTGTTGGTCAAAGGTACCCTACCTTGGTAGTTTGGAGGTGTGACCAAATGACCTCCAGAAGTCCCTACCATTCTAAACTAGTCTGTGACTTTTCCACACCAGGAACCAGATTTCCAAAAGTGAGATGCTGTGAAATGAGAGCAAGATCCCCCTCACATAAATGAGATTCACTTGCTTCTCTAAGGCTGCATTTGGCTGAGTGACAATCTAACACTATACTAGGGAGACCATGAATGTGGTTAAGAGAAAAAAATGACAATGAAAAATATAATACTTCTACATGTGCCTGGTTAACTTATTTGATAAAGGAAAAGATCTCAAAATCTATGTATATAGCCAAGGTACAGAAAGAAACCTAAGTCCCCATTCCACAGATACTGTTGGAAAGAACTGCTTAAGACAAAAGTCAATCTTGCAACATTTATGGATAGAGCTGCCATAAAAATTGTATTAAATCAACCAGTGAGGTTTTTTTAGTCTTTCAAACCTTTATTGAACTAGTCATATTAAATTATTTCCAGAAGATGTAATTCAAGAATGATCTGACCAATTTTGAAATATGGTTTTTTAAAAAAAATGCTATGACTAGATCATACTTAGATGCTCATAAATTATGTTACTTTCAAAGTGGAATATAAAACAGCAAAAGATGCTTAATAAGAAGATTATGGTGTCTTGCAAATGAATAACTGGCTACTTAATGTCAGGATGTAGAAAGTATTGACTATTCATTGAATTTAATGCTCTTGGCCAAGTGAGTATTATTAAACTTCAGAAAATAACCTTTATAGTTTTTGAAACAGTCTCATTATGGAAGATTATAATGTCTTGGTGATTAGATGAAAATGAGATAGTAGCTATATAATCATAATCACTATTGAATTAACTTCTAAAATAAATTCACTGGCTGCTTAATGTTAACACTGGGCTGAGAGACATGCAGCTGCAAAGATTTTCATTAAACAGGAAAAGCTCAAACTTTAATTTGATTTTAATGGAAAATTTATGAAAGGCTGCTGTTAAGATTAGATGGGGAACATGATCACTATCTTTCTTTAATTAGTATAACCAACGGGCTTAATTTTACTTAGCTCTTTAACTGTTCTTTCATCTTCTCCAGTCCCATGCCCTGCCTCCTAAGGGCATGTGTTTATCAAAACATATTTAACCTGGAGAATAGGTTTGAAAAAACAACAATTTTGTTTTCAAATTAAAACATTCTCTTTGGGTTTTTTTTAAGTGAAAGGAACAAATCTATTCCTCAGTGGTCATGGTCAAATGTTGTTCCCTCACTAGAACTATGTATGCCTCTTCTTCCAAGGGGGTTATTTGTATTTTGAAGTTGTGTCTGTTGTCTAGGATGTGGAAAATTGGCCAGTGACAACCAGTTAGAACCATTTAAGGGAAGAATTTACTCATCAGTATTGAGCTTGGGAATCGTGGGGTTTGGACATCTCATTCATTAATTTTGTGACCGATGACTCAAAACTCATCAAAACTTTTTATTTCCACATTTACTGAATTGTGCATTGTAGTCTTTTTTGATGACTGTGCCAGATTTCAGGAAGATGTCTGCATGAAGTGTTCTAGACACTAATTTTTCTATGCTTAAAAAAAAAGGTAAAAATTCAAAAAGGCATTTTTTTCACTGATGTAAAAAAATGGTACAAGAAAACCCAGATATTTAGCATGAGGAGATTGTAGAAATGTGAAGAACAATGTAAAAGATTTGTGCTGTAGCTCCTATTCAGGCTGGGATTGCAGAACATGAGGCATAGCACGAAATTGTTGTGGAGTATATGTGTTTACCTGGGCTGGCAAACATGGAAATAACCTTCTGTTAATATAAATAACAGCTGGAAAAAACACAAGTGGAACATTTTATAGAGCATAAGTAACTGAAGCACAGGTTTTTTTCCTCTCCATTAGTACTTGCTGGCATAGGAGTTGTATGATAGATTTTTACCAAAGAACAACGTTCAAAGAACAAATAATGTCTCAGTAGTGCAGACAAGGAAACTTCTGGGGAAAAAATAAGTTTATTTATATCTTTTGAAAATGCTTCTGAAATTATTGTTTAATGCAGTTCTGCACTTAGATACATTTGTTCTGTAAAGTAGCAAATGTAACTATGCCAATGAACTGCTGTAAAATACTTTTTCCTGAGTAAATAAATTGTACTTATTCATAGTCATGAATTTACAGGCCTCAGATAAGCAATAGCCAGAGTATTTGCTACAGTTTTACCATAATCTGAATATAGATAATGCAGTAAAATTTGATTTAGTTAGATATTGTTGACACCCTTTAGGTATAAACAAAAATGAGTGCAATTGCATTGATTTGTAAATGCACTTGCTCTGAATGTGACTATCTGGATTGTAAAAGAAAACAAGAGGGTTGAGTGCATGGTGAGGGGTGAACAAATAAACACAGACTTGTGGAAATAACTTAAAACTTACAGAATTGAGGCTCTTTAGCTGTAGTTATATAATCTGCCATTTGAACTTTTGTGTGAAATTTAGACTCCAGCTACCAATAAATCAGGCTGCATTTCCATCTTCTTCCAAATAACCTTCAGTGAGGTCACCCAAAAAGAGATAAACAACAATGTTTCATGGAAATATGTGCCTCTGTTGTTGTAATGGGAATTAGAAGATGAGACATTTCTGAAAGATAACTTGAACATGGCATTTCTTTTAATTTTCCAATAAATGATGACTTGGAAGCAGACTTGTCAGCAGAAGCCAAAAATGAATAGCAAATTACATTTTCTTGTTATGTAATGTATATGCTGGTTTTGTGCTGGGGGAAGACTTGGGGTTTTCTGAAGGGCATTTGCAGTATCATACTGCAAAGTTTGAGAGGCCATTAAGCAAATTGGGACTCATATATGGAGGAAATATTATGTTCAAGGCTTCAGTGCTTGCTATGATTAGAGTGCTCTTTGTGGGAGATTTGTTAATATTTCTTCATCCTGGACACCTGCCAAGCTTAAGTCTTTAATGGTCTGAGATTGAGTCACGGAAGTGGGGACTGACTGCACAGAGCTTGTTGCCTTGCCAGGAGGCGGGTGTGGGAGGTAGTATGCAAGTAAGAGAGAAGAGGGGCATGAAAAATAATCTTGAAATTCTGTGATAATCTTTTATTTAGAAGAAAAAAGTCAATGACTTCAAGTTTTTTTTAATCTATTTTCCAAACTGGCCAACAAAAATGGAACATTTTAGAGATGTGAACCCTTTTTGTGTTTCAGAACGAGCATCTAGGTGTTTGGTAAAAAAAAAAAAAAACGGGCTAGAAAAACAAAGATTAATATGTCACTGAACATGGATAGTTAAATGTAACATCTGTCCATAATAGTTATGAAGTGAAATGAAAAAATTGATACAGAAAAGAATTTAAGTTCTTTCATTTGCTAACTACTAGTAATCAGCATAAAATGATTTAAATTTGCTGAAAATAGACCAGATTTTGAGGATCATGTGTTATGGATCCAGATTGCACAGCCCCTGAGTCTCTGAAGCATATGCTGAAAATCACTAGATAAACAGAAATTGCACAGATAGTAAGAAATAACAGCACTTGTAAGCTTCTTTACCCAAGTTAGATCAGTGTAATTAATTATTTAACCTTTGTTAGGGCATATGAAGGGGCTAATGCACAAAGCTCAAATGCTTCTGGAGGCATAGATGGTGACTTCTGAGTTTGGAAAAAGCTGGTGAAAAGGGATATGGCTGTTGGGTTACACACAGAGCACTGGATCCTGAAGTCATTGAAGACAAGACGAATGTCTGGAATACACCCACTTTTGGTATGTTGACATGCACAAAGCCTGGCTAGTGCAGGCTTCACGATTACTGGTTTTCAGATGGGAGATGAGAACTGAAGACAGGGCAGGTACTTCTTCACTCTCACACAACGTAACTGAACATGTCTGGACTTCAAGTATGCTGGGCTTGCCTTTACCCTGGTATACACTGCCTGTGCTTGCATATCAGCTGGTATTCATGCTCAGAAATTATAGTGGAGAGCATAATCTAATGATCCCTTAGAGAAAACTCTCTGACCTTCATGTCCCATGCATGCTAGAATCTGATGTACCACAGCTACGTGAGGTTCAGACATAGGTCTGGGAACCTTGCACAGTTCCAACTGTATATAAAGCTTACACCCAAATAGACTTGCACATTTCTTTGTCTGTGTAGTTCCACGTTCATATTCAGAATGCAACTGTGTAGGATGGGTCTAATTTGTGGCTGTCAATTCTCCTGTGAAAACTCAGAAGGTAGTGACATGGGAAAAAGGAATTATGTGTGTAAATGGATTCATATAAGGCTCCCTTGTGGTCTCTCATGGAGACATTAATAAATTTTGGGAAGAAATGGGACCATTAACATTATAAATTTTTACATCATCCAGAAAGCAGATTTTAGATCCAGTACCTTACCACATCTCCTCCATAAATTAAGTTTGGTCTGTAAATGCCTGGTGTATAAAGGCATGATAACTAAGAGCAGTAATGAAAATAGCTTTTTCCTTCAGTGGAGAGAGGCGAAATAGCTTTGTATGTCCAGGAAGAGCCAAGGAACAAGCTCAAGAACTAGATCCTCAGTCATCCATTAGCTGCGAATTTGTTTTTTGACTGTGCCAACCACCTCTTTCCTAGGCAGCATCTAAACATGGTTGACGTGACATTGCACCATAGGCACTGTTCCCAACAGTTGGTATGAGTGAAACTGCAAAAAGTTTAACTTCCTTTATTCTAATCAGTCTTCAAGTTCTATCCTCAAAGCTTGTCACCATCAAACACATCCTCTTGCTGGAGCCAGGGCATGATGACCACAACCCTCTCATTTCAGAGACTTTAAATGATGAAAACAGAAAAAAAAAATTAATTGTCCCTTAAGAAGTTGTAGTCCCAGCAGAGCTGTGAGTAGTGTGCTGTAATGCAACGTGCCTGTTAAGCTGAACTAGAAGACTTCACCAGCCACAGCAGTCTCTCCCTACCAGTCTTGGTCTCTGCCATCTGCCTTCTGAAAATATCCTCATGCTTCTTTAATTCCAGATGAGAAACGGCACAGAACAGATGTAATACTGGGTTAGCTCTTGTGCTGTTGTGGTGATTACCTCTCCAGTCACTGAGGGTACAGAAGAGGCTTTGCCACTGATGAAACCCTCAGGTCCTGACACCAGTCACAGCTGCTTTTCTAGACATTGACATTATCCAAAGACCACTTGCATGGGAAGTAAGCCCATGGGGAGTTTTTAACACAATATGGCAGGATACACTGGTACTCCTCTGCTGATTTGAAGTTTTCAGAACCTGCCTCTGCTGGCTGGCTGCCTTCCCAGGTGTTTTGCACTTGAAGGAGAAAAAAGACTCCAAAGAAACCCCTCAAAGCCCAACAGTTATCATAATCCTTTTAATACTCTTGAATTTGAGTGTTATCTCCTCTCCCCGTCTGCCTGCCACTGTAAAAAAACCCCAAGTGTTTGTAATCCAGACATGATTTCCTGTTGGGCTAGAAGTTTTAAGATAGCCTGACATGAGGCTCAAGAGCAATAAAGAAAGTTATGGAAGGTTATGGGGTATTTCAGAGGAGAGGAAGGGCAATGATGTTCACAGATGCTATTGATTTAATTTTATTTATGAATTGTGGAGAATCAAATAAAAATAGAGCATAAACAACATGCTAGTTAAACAGAAAATTGTATTTACCTACCCATCTGTTTCTATACTGCTGTGACTTACAGTGAATCTGGAGAAATCTGTTCTTCAGTAAAGCAATGCAAGAATTCAGTCTTTTCCATCAGAGACAGAAGAAATGGGAACATACTGTTTCTGTCTCTTCCAGTATTAATCTGCCAGCCCTTACCCCAAGGTAAAGTCTCATTGTTCGCATTGAATTTTTGGAGACTTTGCAGTAGAAATGCTGCATTGCCCGTTTCTGAGTCACATGTGATTGCAGCTGCTCAGCATATATATGCATGAATTCACTCAATTTCAGTAGGGAACTTTTAGACTGAAGCTTGCATGTTATATATATAGGAGATAAAGGAGGGAAAAAGTATGGAGGGAGAAGACCTAAAATGTCCCCTGAATGTCATTGTAA
The DNA here is from genome assembly GCA_013399695.1 of Formicarius rufipectus. Taxonomy (NCBI): domain Eukaryota; kingdom Metazoa; phylum Chordata; class Aves; order Passeriformes; family Formicariidae; genus Formicarius; species Formicarius rufipectus. Next base: position 71,969 of record VXAU01004909.1, read on the forward strand.
GGTGAAGGTCTATTTGAAGTTTCTATAGACAACAGAGGATATTTATTTCCACTGTACCTTTGACGTTTTAATCTAAATAAACATTGCCCTAAAGCAGGAAAGGAAATGATTCTTCCTTTTGATGGTTTCTGAGGTAAATCCTTCAGTATGTTGCCCAACTGTCTCTCACCAATATTTCTACCTCTTAGGTTCAGACTTTTGATTTGTCTACTGTGTGAGAATGTCCCAGGTTAGTGAGCATCCATCAGTACTAGGGCAAGGACATTTAAAAGTAGGGTTTTTCCATTCTAAAGAATCTGGACTCAAACATGGGATTTTGCAGTTAGCTTTATGAATGAGATAGAAGCTTTACTTCCAGGAAAATGAAGAAGAACTGCTAATGTATGCATGTAAACGTGTGTACATATGCATGTAAACAGGCACATTATATGTACACATCCATACTAATGCAGAGGCCCGTTCCTCCTTGCATAGGAATGAAGGGAATTCTCACATGGATTTTTTTTATATAACAGGGGACCTATTACAGCAACCTAAAAAAATATAAGGCCTTGACTGAAGTGTTTAAGCGTCTGAGAAGCCTATCGAATTCATGGGGCTTCTTCACATACTTAGAGTCTGGCATGTGTGTAAATAATTCACTGTAGCAGGGTCAAAAGGCCTCAATTCAGCTCTTATAAAATTCAGTGGAAAACTTCCTTTTGATGTTAAAAGCACTTGGATGGGTTTGCAGTGTGTGTTTTTTATGCTAATGTGGAGTGAGCCAGCCATATTGCAGAAACATTTGGTACACATTAAAAGTCTTAGAGTTTGTGACCAGCAGCAACCTTACATTGACAATGTTTATCCAGATTGATTAAAAAATGTGAATAAAAAAATTCCCAGATTGGTATAAAGCTGTGGAGCACCTTCCAGGAAAGGTAACACAGAATGGGCTCTGGCTGGGGAGCTGTCAGTGGTGGCAGAAAGGAATGAGGGAGCCCACGAGGATGCCCAAAGATGATAAGCTCATTACTTGGATGCATAGAAGAGATAGCTCTGTTGTTACACCCCATCTGCATCTGGGAATGTGGGGGTAAGTCCTGTTGCAAGGAGCTGACTGCTGCTGCAGAGGAAGAGCCACATCCATCGTTCTCAGGGACTGGAGCCTGGCACCCATACAGGTCTAAGTTTTTGGAGAATAAATAACATACCGTGAGTTGCTGCAGCATAAATGCAAAAGTAAAACTATCACCACTTTGACATGAAGCCTGCTGAAAAGGCTTTTTCTGCAATTGTATTAAATTATCCCAAGCAAACTATTCTGGTCTAAATTTCCATTGCTCCAGTGCTGAAGGGCACCAGACAAGCAGATGAGACGGAGAAGAATGTGGAGAGGTACCCCTGATATGTCTTTTTGATAAGTACTTGGGAAACTGAATGGGACCTAGAAAAGTAAGGTGATATTGTTCCAGCTCACACTCAATTGTTCATGGAATGCTTCTTCTAGGCATTTCTTTAGAAAGAAAATTTGCAGGAAACCAGGAGAGAGCAGTGCAGTTGTAATGGGCATGGTTTAGTAAAAATGACAAAAATCACAGGTAAATAACTCTATATTAGGGAGACCTAATTACTTGTGCCATTTGAAGGAAATGGATTCCAAGGAATCATAGATGACTAATCTAAGGAGTAAAAGGAGGTAATTAGGAACTGGAACTGCCTGAATATTTTCAGCATTTCAATATGGGGAAATGAAGAGAAGAAAAATTATTCAGTTTTGACCTGTTCTGTTGGCAAGGACAAACATAAAAGAGGGGAATATTTAGGCTGGCTGACCTAAAGTAATTCTGTTCCAAGGAGATCATAAGACATTTCATAGAAATGAATGGCAAACCCTTCACTCTATTGCATTCAAAATGAAACTCAGCAAAACTGAAAAATAGAATGTAGGGGTATGCAAAGAATGAGAAATGAACAAAAAAAAATTTAGAGGTCCTTGATATTTATATTTCATTAAGGAATCATCTAGGTTCTGAAAATTTATGCAAATTCTAGGCATCTTTCCCTTAATATATGCTGGATAGTATAGTCAGGCCTTTTTTTTTTTCTTTTTCTTTTTCTTTCTCTTTTTCTTTTTCTTTTTTTTTTTTTTTTCCATTTTTTTCTTTTTATCTTCCCAAGCTGAAATTCAGCCTTAGTTAAGACTTGACTCTCAGGGGTGTACAGCACTTCTTTGGGCTGAGTATTACCATCTGCTTATCCTATACGACCTCAGTTCGTCTGTCTTCTCTTCCTCTAATGAATAAACACACTTTTCTACTGTTCTTTCATATACGAAAATGTTCTTTATCTTTCATCTTGCTTTTTCTGTATTCTCACTACTCTTGTAGTTCAGCTGTTTCTCAGTGCTTTATGACAGCCTAGCTCTGACTGATGTAAAACTGAGTTACTTTCCTCAACAATCTCCCTAAACATTTTGTTTCAAAAGTACAGTAACATATAATTTGATTCCGTTTTTGTTCAAGGCTCAGAATTTTTCCCTGCATAAGGGTGGAGCATAGGAAGGTCAAAAGACAAATGGATATTGCTCACTGGGCAATTTTTTAAACCAGAAAGCCTAACCCTAAGGTAGCCCTTGCCAGAATCACAGGAAGACTTGGCAGTAACAACATGTGCTGCCTGACTGTGTATGAATCCTCTCTCAGCCCTTTCCATCTATCATTGACATGGACCATAACATCCACAGTCAGCGTCTATCTTTTGTGCCCATTTAATGCTTCTTCTTGCTCATTCCTGTCTACAGCTCAGGAATCACTTTTGTTCTGTGTCCTAATTATCCCAAGTTTCACTTAGGGTAGCAGGGATAATACCACATATCTGTCGACTTACAGCCTCAGGTGGTGATATTGTGCAATGTTTGCTTAATTGCTGTGATAGAATTATGCTGTTTATTTTGTTACTCAACTAGAAAGGATACACTGTTTGAAGTTTAGATATTTGGTTGATAAGGGGATAGATAAATGTAATAATATTGCCAACTACAGAGGGTAATCTAAAATCGCTTTGACTAAAGGACAGCTACATAAATGTGCTAAGCAGGAGGTGCAATCAACTCTTTTATTGCCCAGATGTGTTGAGGTGAAGAGGGCCAGTTTCACTTTGAGAGAGACGGAGCTGGTTTTCCTATCCTTTCTCTTCTGGGTCCATATGTTACACGCTTACATAAAGATCTATCTTGGCTCTAGCCAGAACAGGGTTAATTTTTGCAGTAGCCAAGGCGGGCATGGCGGAGACCTGGAGGTTATTCTATACCACCTCATGACATTTTCTGAAGACAGAGGAGGGGTCCCTTCTGGTCGAATAAGTATAGCATGAAGTGAGTGGTCAGGTAGCGCTAGTTGCCTCTGTTACTGAAGTTGCAGCTGTTACTGTTTTTCTTATTCCATTGCTGTTTCCAGTAAATTGTTCTTATCTCAGCCCCTGATCTTTACCCTTTGTGCCTCCAATTCTTCTCTCCATCGTGCTGCAGGGGTAGGTGGAAGAAAAGGGAAGCAGGGAGTGAGCAAGTGAGCAGCTCATCATTTAGAGTTCGTCAGTGAGAACACTAAATTGGGGAATACTATTCCTAAAGCACAATAGCCTTATTTAAATGTCTTTCATGACTCGTATGCCAGCACTGCAAAACACTGCTACAGAGACAAATAAATAATTCTTAAAACTCTGTGAGGCTTGGGATAGATTTACTCACTTCAAGTAAAGTGAGTGGACATGGGATTTGTTCAAGATGAAGCACAGAGACCATTGCAAAGGTGGCACTGGAAACCTTGAGTCTTTAATCCCAGTCCTGTGCCTGTGTTTGGCAAGGGAAGGTTTCTTGTAGGGTGTCGGGAGATTTCTTGTTGGATGCATGCTTAACCATTCCCAAGTTTCAGACATATTTTCAGTTATTAGTATTCAAGCGATTAACATTTAAGTTTTGTGAATACGTGCTCTTGTGACAAGGAAAATGTTATAGAGCTTCACTGTTTCCAGGTGACATTTATTCTTCTATCATGAGGTACTAGTAAATTGGCTGTGGGTCCATCTAGTTTTTTTGGTAATGACACCACGATTGGTAAGTCTGACTACCTTGATAAGAACAACAAACCTGAGCTCAAAATTTCTCCTGATGTTTCTTAAACCCCAAAGTGGATTCATTTATGCTTAGAATGTCCAGTTCCTTCAAGGGGGTGTCATTGACTGTTGCTGCTAAGTTACAGTCAGAAGCTTCTGAGCTAAGCTGGAGCTTTTCAGCAAGCTTTGAGCTCCTGCTGCATTGCTCTGTCTTCTCAGAGCAGAGAGCCACAACCAGTTCCTCCTGTATCCTTACATCTAGGCAAAATTTCATAAGGAAAATAAAGAAAAAAATTACATTTTTACCTCTTCTATTAGAAATTACAGAAGTCAGAGAAGGAAGTTATTTATGCTGCTTGGTACAGGGCCATCCTCCTCTTGGCTAATGCCCGCCTGCTCTTCCCTCAAGAGAACAGGGTAGCTATACAGTGGCTAGTGAACTAGTGAAGGCAAACAAACTTACCCTTGTCTGGGAGGAGAGACAGCAGAGACTCACCTTGTCTATTAAAGATTCTTTGTTATGCTCCCTATGCCGTTAGGTTAATTAGGCCTTTCTCATTTCCCTGCTGTGCAGCTGGGATGCGTTAGTATGGGAGATCAGCTTCGTAGGTTCTGAACAAGAAAAAGCAGTACCCAGGAATCAGCAAGATTCTTCCAGCTTCTGGGTGGAGAGGAAGGGGGAGACTAGAAAACAGACTGGGGAGAAAGTCCATTTCCAGATAAGCATGTTGAAAGGTTTGAAACAGGGAGAAGTCTGCTTTTCTGCTCAAAGTTTACTTATTGATAGGGACTCTGTTCTTGTCTGTTTCTGCATGTTGGTTGCATATGCTTAGAATTTGTAGGGTTTTATGTTCTGCTTTAACCAACTATAATGCCAAGTGGGTAAAATGGCAAACTCTCAGGACAGTTGCAGAAGATGACATGTTACCAGTGTCTTATATGAGCTTTTATTGACTTTTGCCATCAGGAGACCTCATGATTTCTTCAGTGTTGCTGACAGGTGCACGCACATTCACACAATGTACATTTGGTTATCTATCTATCTATCTATCTATCTATCTATCTATCTATCTATCCATCCATCCATCCATCCATCCATCCATCCGTCTGTCTTTATACATCAATTTCGTGTACCTTGGTAGGGATCAGGGAATTAATGTGACTTCAAGGAAAGAACTAAAATTAAATCTTACTTTACAGGCAGAAATCTCATTTTGAAGACCTTCATGGTCTGCACTGTTGAAATACCTTATGTCGTGCTTGTGAGATATTTTCTTTCCCAAAAATAGTCTTAAATGCTGTCAAAAAAGTTTGCCTTCCTCTGTTATGATTAATGACAAACACTTATGAAACAGCAATGGATACGTATTTCCACTTTTTTCCTTCTCTCTTGTTTTTGTTTCATGATGCTGAAGTGCTTTGTATGGCTCGTTTATTGTTTTCCCTGGATGTTCAATTCCTTTTTTTGTCCAGTCCTTTCTCATAGCAGCAATAAGAAAGTATCTTTTATAATGAGGAGATGGGAATATGACTATTAAGCCACAAAACTGCATGATACAGAGAGAGGTGTTGTGCATGGAGTTTAGTATCACTTTGAATTTTCTGCACTGTGATTGCAGTTCTGGTCATTTGAGTAAAAGAATATGCAAAATCCTGTCAGTGGAAGGTTATAACATTTCTTTCCCAGACTTACATTTTCCTAGATGAAAGGCACTGAATTTTAAGGTGCATATTGGCACAGTTCCGCAATGTCTTCCTGAATAAAACAGCAGTTCTGGTCATAAATTCAGTAGATATTAGAATGACTGTTAAAAAACACACAAAAAAGAAATCTTTGGGCACAACATCTTTCACTGATTACTCTGTATTTTTACAAACCACAGTGTAAGAGGATAATTTAGTTTAAGTCAGGATTTTTAGAATTATGTAGCACTTGTCAAGAAATTCATGCAAGTTTCTTTTATAGAGGCTCCCTAAGGCTAATAACATCTTTAATTCTCGATTTTCTTCTCCGTAAACTTCAGAGAGCTGAAAGTGCCCTGTACATATTCATTCAGAACCAAGGTTAACGTTTTGAAGTGTGATCCCTGAATAGCATTAGCAAAACATATGAGACTGCTGTTCATACTCACCTACCTGCTTTTAATTATAAAATTTGGGTAAGAGGAGTTTTAATTATGTTGTGCTATATTTTTGGGTAGTATTTTCAGCTGCACTTTCAGACATCATTAATTAATGTTGTTCCACTGAAATTGGTAATGTTGTATGTCCTGGGGTCCAGACTCAGTCACCCACACACATCTGTTGCCATATGAGATACCCTCAGGTAGCCTACCTGGCCTCTGACTGCCCTTGTGGATGGGTTCCTGCTTCCCTGCCATGGGTCCTATGTAATATCCACCAATCAAACTGTATCTCAGATGACACTGCACACCTATGGCCAGTCAACATGCCAGTTCTTCCTACTTTACAACCTTGTGAAATTGGAGACAAGGAATGAATAGGTTTAAATACACATTTTCAGAGAATCTTTGGGGACAGTTCTTCAGTGTTATTTTATTTAAAGCCACCTGTCCTTCCAGTATATATTCATTTTGACCTGACAGCCATTTCTCTTATTTTTCTTACTCTTTTAAAATGCACTTCATGAGTAAGGACTGGCAAAAAGCTTGACCTACTGTCACCAAGTAATGCCATCAAGTTTGATGTATTAACTTTCTTGGTTAACCTGCAAGGTTAATAGGGAGATGCTCTTAGTTAGCTGTGTCATATCCTCATTAATCCATAATGCTGGAACATAGCCAAAGTTTAGGAATATTTCTCAGTAGAGTGCAGTGCACATAGTAAGGATTTTCTTGCCTTCAGTGGAACAAGAAGAATTAATAAGCTTTAAAACTACTATTCATCTTCTCTTCTGCTAACATATTTCTCTGATGCCTTCTACTCTTTGTGGAATTTTTAATGTTGAGATTGCCAGTACAAGAGAATAGCTTTTTGTGTCTTTTCTAAAGATGGTTGGAACCAGATAATGAAAAGAAAGTATTGATAATTAAGAAATTCATGACTCCCATCTGATATATGGCAATGCCTTTGTTCCTAGGAAATGTGGATTGGAATAAACTATGAAAAATTACTTCATACCTATACTTTTGTAATATTAACATTAATTACTACAGCACTAGATATATTTTTCTTTCTGAAAAGATATTTATTATTTCAGTTTATCTATATTTTTGTCATCACTGACATTGTGGAGCAATACATTCCAAGATCAAATTGCATAACAGGATTTATATCTGCTACTTCCTGATACAGGTAAATGCCTCTTTGACTTATTCATATGATGAGGAGTAGAAACAAAACTTCTCTGAGGCTTCACTAAGGCATATGGTTCCAAGCCTTGTAGTTGTCCCGGTTTTAACAGTTTTGCTATTTCAGTGACTGGTTTCTATTCTCTTTCTCCAAGTCTTCTCTAATTGCAGAATCTTCACTCATACTGCATAACCCACTAACGCTGAGTATTCATTATATATTTCACTGTTATTTTTTTACTGGATTGCACTCCACTATGGTTTTTCATTCACTAGTTGAGCGTTTTGCAGATTACTATGGGATGTGGGCTTTGTGTTTGTTCTCAATCAGGATCCTGACATTAGTGCAAAAACATCATGCTGAACAATTTTTGGGAAGTTGTCACCAGGAGCTTCTATATGTTTTCTTTTCTAATTGACTTGGAAAGATTCTTGACTATGTTCAGATATCCATTTATCTGATTATGTTTCAGGGTTATAACTCTGCATTAATAGCTACTTCAGCATTAGCCAAAGAAAATGGTTAATGAAAGAGTTAATAGATGGTGCATGGGTAAAACTCTGCCTTTTATTTTTTGTATTTGAAAGCTAGTGGTCTTAATCTGTTTTAAACACTTAAAATCATATAGCCTTGCAGTGCTCTGGCCACCTTTGCTAACCAAATTTTTGTTCCACTCTGTGCTGATGCAGCCTCATATTGCATATTGTGTGCAGTTTTGGGCACTGCAATAATAAGGAAAATATTGAGTTATTAGAGTGTCCAAAGGAGGGCAATGTAGATGGTGAAGGGCCTTGAGGGGAAGTTCTATGAGGAGTAGCTGAGGTCACTTGGTCTGTTCAGTCTGGCCAAGGGGAGACTGAAGGGAGTCCTCATTGCAGTCTACAATTTCCTTGTGAGGGGAAGAGGGGAGTCAGGCACTGATTTGTTCTCTGTGGTGACCGGTGACAGAACTCGAGGGAATGGCCTGGAGTTCTGTCAGGGGAGGTTTAGGTTGAATATTAAAACAAGGTTCCTCAGTCAGAGGGTGGTTCTAACTGGAACAGGCTCCCCAGAGAAGTGGTCACTGCAGAGTTCAAGGAGCATTTGGATGATGGTCTCAGGCACATGGTGTGATTCTTGGGGATGGTCCTGTACAGGGCTAAGAGTTGGACTTGAAGATCCTTGTGGGTCTCTTCCAACTCAGCATATTCCATTATTCTGTGAAAATGAATACAGGTATCGACACCAACTTTATTAGGGACTCAATCACAAATGAATATTGTGCTGAACTGGTGGTGGAAGGGGCTGAAGGTGGAAGAGTGATGCCAAATATGACCACCACTCAGAGACTTTGTGAGTTACACTGCTTAGCAGAACCAAAAGCTGTCCACAAGGAACAGAGAGCTACTTCAGGATCACACAGGTCTGATGGCAACACTGGCTTCCAGTGGAGTTGTATGGATCCAACTGGCTGTATTTAAACATTTGCTTAATTCATAAAAACTCCATTTGAATGACTCATTTTTTACCTTCATATACTGCTGATGTTCTTTTCAACTTTGCAAGTATAGTTCAATAAATATGCAGTAAAAGAAGTAGAGCAGAACTTCTGAATTTTCAAGGTCTCTTTTCTGCTATCACAATAAACAGATTTTTTCTTTGTTAATTAATGGCTCAAGCTTGAAAACAAACTAGTTTTCTGCAATTATTATTTCTATAGAGTATCAACCTTAAGATAAAAACTTTTATCTGATACTTTACATTATTTTCTTCACAGCTAGTTTATTCCTAGTTGCAGATGAGCTGAGGTTATTTCTGTGACTCACCTGTTTACCTTCTGGCACTATCAGACAGGAGTCCTTACCATGCTAGTTAACCTTCTGCAAATGGGTAAAATAATTTCTATGGCCTTCTATCCTTGGAATAACTCTTCACTTTTCAGACATCTCAGTAGCCTTCTCTGCACCTACCCCAGTTTTCGAAGAAAAGAGTGAATTGAGCAAATTGTGCTTGTTGTGGTGGCAATTCTTTGGAAGGCAAAAGTACAATGAAAGAGCCAGAAAAGAGAGTTATTTGCAGGAAAACAAATGGGGTTCTGGAAGAAACAGGAATGGACTCATCAGTCAGAATGGGAATATGCTGGATTTGTTTTTTCCATAGGATAAAAGAGAAACAGGCTTTTAAGAAAAAGGGACCTTTGGAAATCCCAAGGAGCATGACCTGGATCTTTTAATGGAGAGTTTAAGAGAGAACATTGGATGTAAGAGGAAAAAACTGAATTTGACACTGAGCTGACATTGTATTTTACTAGTCTAGGTCTCAAAAAAGGTGTTATGGTGTGTGCATAGAGTATAGCTGGCTGATGGATATTCTGGGATGTCAGATAGGTTTGTAGGCAAACAATTCCTCTTCGCTGTAGTAGCCAGCTGCTATTATTTTTACTTGCTTTGGTGCAATCACAGCTGTCCTTGCACACCACTGGAACACCATGTAATCCCACTTGTGATGGGGACCCCTGCAAAGCCTCATTTTTACTTGTCCAAAGGCTCACTGATTTCTTGATGTTTTTTCTCTTGAAATAAACTACTTTCCCTTCTCATCCTGTGTGTGTCAGGATGTCTGAGATGTGTGAGTGCACATTCTGACAACACCCACACAGCTTCATGTTTGGATAGTAAACATGAAGCTCTTATTTAAATGTTACAAACTGTTCAGGAGTGTGGTTATTCCTTTGTTTGCTGAGCCATATTTAAGAACACTTACCAAGACCTTGAAGAACAACTAAAATTGTCAACCCTTTCTGCAGTTCTCCTTGCCTGCAGCATGCTGTGGTTGCCACAGCTTCACAAGCTTGTAGGGTGCCCAGGGAGCCCAGTGGCAGTGAGACAGATGGGGGGACAAAGGCCAGTACTGCTTCTGATTTTCCATGCTCAGCACTACAGTCACAGGTTTAACAGCATCACATTACAAATGGAAAATAGAGTGTTTCTTCTCTGTTTCTAAATGTAATTTTTTAATATGTTTTAGAATAACTTTCTTCCTGGTTACCTCTTTGTAACAGGCAGGTGATACGTCAGAGTACCAGAAGCTACTGTCCTGTAGTGAACTCTCTCTATCACTTGAGCCTGACAACATACTGCATGACATCAGCAAGCCAATGACTCATACACCAAGATACCATAGGTGTGTGCCTATATCCTGGAGATCAGAAAAATTCTACGTAGATGACTTGGCTTGATTTTCCTATCTTGTTATGGAAACTGCGTGCATAGGCTCTAATAGCATTGAACAACTGTAAATGAAGTCTTTCTGTTTCTTATCAGAAGATAAACTGCCTGTTTAAAAAAGGTGTTGCCAAGCCCAGGAGAGCCTCTTTGAAGGGTGCAGTCTGCTGATTGCAGCTGTCTGTGGGGAGATTTTGTTCGTACAATGTTTTAATATTTCCATGGTGAACAGCAATAATCCTGTTCTGGTGGAGAGTCCAATCGATCTGGAGCATCTGACACATCTGAACCTTGAGCACACTCAGTAGTTTGAGATATAGCAAAAAATGTGTATAAAAAGGATACAAGCTGCATATATGCAGGGCAACACTACAGCTCCTCCTCCTTCTGCAGAAATAAAACTATAGATGAGTATTCATTATTATTAATTTATTTTATTATTTATATTATTATATTATTATATTATATTATTTATTTATTATTATTATTATTTTGTCTCTAAAAACTACTGTTTTCCTTAAATTCTCATTTACTTAAGCAAGTTCTTGCATGTCCTGTTCCAATCAATATGTAGGATTATGATTTTTACCTACTGACGTCTTTGATCTCACTGATAATTTTGCCATGCAACATTTGGTTAAGTTGCCTTCTCATAGCATATAGGTATGGAGGAGACATTAGGGTGTCTGCTGAAGCTGACTGGAATAGTTCCACTCGAACAATACATCAGAAGAAAAAAACAGTGGGAAGAAAACTTGAAGGCTGAGTGTTGGAACAATTGGCTGCTCCTCAAAAGACTTGACTTAATGGAGGAAAGACTTGCTTGGTTATTCAAAAACCAGGTTGACAATGTTATAAAAATAGAGTCACTCAAAAAGTTTCTGGAATTTTCTATTTCACATCAAAAAAAGCGGGGGAAATTCACAGCCTTTCATATGGCATTGCAGTATTCTTGCTTCTATTCCCAGATGGAACAGAGAAGGGTACAATCATACACAAATGCAAAAAAATGACAGCATTACAGCAAGAGCATGCTGAATCTCACATAAATAATTCAGAAAGGGGGCAGCAACTGAATTGTGCTGTTACCTGAGCTCCTGGGTCGGTTGCGTCTTGTGCTCTATGGTGCCTTTGAGCTGTGAATTGCTGGAGCCTGTGGAAACAGGAAGTACTCTGTGTTTGTATTTCCATGGCAATGCAACAAAAGAGTTGTTTGGACTTCTTTCATCAGGACATCTGCAAATCACTGCTCCTTATAGAGCAAGTTGGAAGAATGAATTGTGTTGACATTCATGGAAAATTTAGACTTGCTGCACCTTCATGCAAGCTGTTGGTATCATTCAACTATTTCATCAATATTTTTAATTATTAAGGATTTAGCGTGATTTTGTACTGATACTTGAAATGCTCCATTGTCTCCACTGGTTCTTATTTTCTTATGCATTTCTTCATTTTTTTGATATAGAATCATAGAATGTTTGGTTTGGAAGGGACCTTAGAGATCATCTAGATCCAACACCCTGTCATGGGCAAGGATTCCTTTCATTAGACAAAGTTGCTCAGAGCTCTGTCCAATCTGGTTTTAAACACTTGCAGGGATGTACTTGAATATAATTCTGAAGTTTCATAAATTGTTTTTATAACAGATTTCTGGATGTGAAAGCCCTTTATAAAGCCTACTATATTCTCATGAGAGTGGGTTTAGACTGGGAAACTGAAGCGTCAGAGAGATAAGGAAGACATTTGCAAGTCTCTAATATTCAAAAGCCTCCTAATAGGGAAGGACTTTACCAGGACCCATGGACCTGTACACCTTCTGCCCTCAAGAAGCTGATCTGAGGAACGCAGAGGAATAGTGGTATCCATAGATTTGTCCTCTTTTCTCAACAGTTCAACAACACAGTTCTGAAGAGCCAAAGAAAGCCAGGAAAAAAATCTACCAGCTCACTCCCATCCTTCAACTGACAGATATGTTACATAAGCGTAGTGATCATATAAGGCAGCATGGTGGACTTGCAGAAAGGGAGGTCACACCAGGGCATTCTTAATTTATCCAGGTATTTAACAAGAACAGCAAACTGAGTGAGCCTGCTTTCTCACCTGACTCAATGCAGTTACTCTCTTGCTGGAACCTATCCTGCTTTTCTTCGTGGGCTGCTGCTGAGGTTTTCTAGGATCCTAAGGCAGGTGTATGTCTGCTCTGTCACTTCAGCTTTCATACAGTAATTGCTAGTTACATGTGCTAAGCTCAAAATTACAGCATGATGAATAGCTGAGATAAATCTGGGACATTAATGTAAGAACACAGTGGCTTTTGGAGCTGGTTTATTTAATTAAGACTCTCCTGATGTACTATTGGTTTGATAGTGAAAGTAATTTGCATTTGACTGAAAGCTTAGTGAAACTAGCTGAAGTCTTTCTTTGGGTTTCAGTGTATGTGAAGGTCTGTATGAGAATGAGAGAGATGAATCTAAAATACAGTGTATTATTTCGCTGAGAGTGCTTAAGTGCCTGAAATCCAGAAGGTGAGAGCATGAGTCAGTTAAGGGATAATAAACAACTCCTCCTTGTGCCTTGAATGATGGTGTTATACTTTATAGTGGCAAGGAGAACAGGAGAAATGAGAAAAGCAGAATTGTATCTGACGTGTGAAATGTCGTGAGGGCAACTATGACATACAATAAGTATGAGCAGTAAAATGGATTGACTGACAGAAACTCTCTGTTTCTGGATTAAAAAAGATTACATTTTTGTACAAAACAAATGCAAAGATACCTTTGTTTTAGAAATATCCATGACTGGTCTAATCCCCAGGCAAACTGTTGTATCCTTTCTTTTTCTGCATGTCAGGTTTTAAATAGAAAAGTATGAAAATTTATTCCTCTAGGTCTGACACTAAATAATTCAACAAAATGCTGTAGCTGCTATGAGAGAGGATCATGTGGATGAGCTAGCAACTAACTGCTTACAGGAAAACATTGTGTTTTCAGTGGTTTGCTGCATATTTTGGGTGCTCACTGGGAACATTTCTAGTTATCAGTATTTTCCCACATGAAAAAGCTTTTTTACAGATTCTTTCTCTTTCTTTCTTTCTTTCTTTCTTTCTTTCTTTCTTTCTTTCTTTCTTTCTTTCTTTCTTTCTTTCTTTCTTTCTTTCTTTCTTTCTTTCTTTCTTTCTTTCTTTCTTTCTTTCTTTCTTTCTTTCTTTCTTTCTTTCTTTCTTTCTTTCTTCTTTTCTTTTCTTTTCTTTTCTTTTCTTTTCTTTTCTTTTCTTTTCTTTTCTTTTCTTTTCTTTTCTTTTCTTTTCTTTTCTTTTCAACTCAAAATTCCTCATGAAAGTGTGAGCGCATAGTTAAAGAGAAAATGTTAATCAGGGTCATGGCCACTACATTTAGATGAGTACACCTAATTTTTTAATAGTGTTTTTTTTTATTCTACCATTATCTTGCTTTTTTATTCACCTCAATTAAATTTTCACATTGAAATTCTTAATAATTATGATGAGAGGGAATCTGAAATAATTTCAATGTCATTTTTGTTAGACTTTTGGACTTTCTGACATATGTCTTCATGCATGAACATGCTACTACTCCTATGGAGTAGCATTTCTGTGTGGATTTGGAATAAGGAAGAAGTCTTATAGCCTCAGTGGGTGATCAGGGCGTGTTTGTACTAGATGCAGTATGCAGGTGTAGCCAAATCCCAGTCCCATTCCTGAGTAAAGTTCAACTAGAGGTTACAAACGCTTCATAAACTTTACTTCAGCCTATAGCATTACTGACATCAATAGGGTCACTTGCTGCCATGATGTTCACATATAAATTTTTGTACATGTCTAGAATTTACAGACAGAATAAAATCTGTTTTGGAAGTCCAAACCATTACATGTACTGAGTGGAGCATGCTGAGTTGGGCTGCATTTGTCCAAAGGAGATGTAGATGATACACATTTGCACTTCCTTTCTGGAGAACCAAAAAGACCAACAAGTTTATGTCCTGTCAGAATCTCATCCCCACATTTTCAAAACTCCGGTACTTGCTCATACCAGGCTCCAGCTGGGCCAGTCATTAGGGTCACTTTCTAGTGAAGTACCAGCTTTTTATCAGCTTGAATTAGCATAGGAAAAAATTGCATTAGTCTTCCAAGGATCCTTGAGAGAAGTCATGCTTGGCTGTGTGCACCCATACTGGTGGTAAAATAGGTTAGCTAGAAAGCTAAATATACACAACTAGATGGTCATAAAGACAAAGTGAGTAATATATCTTGCAAGCAGAAGTTTCTTCTTACTGCAGCAGTGACACTACTGCTGAAATACTTTTCCCCAAAATATCCTTTTTCTATTTAATTTTACAACAAGCATAATGTTCATTGCATATTTTTCATGCATAGTATATATTTGTTTCAAAGTCTAAAATAGTGATAATGTCTCTCACACCTTGTTCTAGAAGTGATTCAGAAATGGCAGATTCATTTGACCAGATTGCACTTAAATTGTTATGCTCATTTTCTGAAAGTATTTTATGTCCTTTTTGGGGAAAATATTATCATATAATTTCCTAGATGTATTTAGTTCCTACATAGTGGATTTTTTTCAAATGAATTTTGAAGTTGTTTGTTTTGTTTGTAACCAGTTCCCACTAAATCTGTTCCAAACCAAATCTATTCTTTCCCAAGAAATGGTTTTCTGGGTATCAGTATATTTTGAATCTGGAGATTAGGCTTAAGACCTGGTTACAGGACTTGATATATTGTTGTTAATACAATTTGGCATTTTGGAGTATTTTTAAGCTGTTAAAATTTGAGATATTGGAATTACCTAGGATATAATATAAAAATAGTGTCCCATGGACTTACAGAAAATTTATGGATTAACTTCATGAAATATAATAGGAGAAAAATCAATATTTTTAAATTGGTCTTTGAACTGCAATTTTAACTAGCATTTAATGCAGTCAAGTAGAGAAAGATAACTAGACATAAAAGATTATCTTTCTCCCTCTTAATAAACCTTGCTCTTCTGATGCCCATGCACCACATCCTATTTTTAGCTGTCAGGAAAGCAGTGAAGCATATGCACTGCAGTGGAATGCCCTGTTCCCATGCCTGATTCTCCATATATAGATACTGCACTGCACTGTTCTTCTCTGGTTCCCACTTTGAGGGCTTAACTTGAATTTTCTTGGCAGAATTGGCCCATCTGAGAGCTGTCCTGATAAACACTCAGGCAGCTGTTTCTTCATGGCACCCACTTTCCCATCAGGACCCATAAAGGCTGAGCACTGATTAAACAGTGAGAGTGAAAAGATGTGCAGAAATTATGTGCAGTGTATCTTCAACCATCCCTCCTCCCCCCGGCCCATCCACCCTCCCCCTCCCACCTTCATCTTGGTGTTGGTACTAAGTAGGCCTAATTTTCTTTTTTTTCTTGTTATTTTTGGAACCAACTTTCAGACTTGAGAGACTGCCATGCACAGGATATGTGTTTTGGCTCTTCTGCCAGTTGCATTCTGCGCATGATTAGATCAAACCTAGTGGCTGCCAGATGACTAATCAGCTTGTTACAGAATAACAGGGCTCACTGGAGAATTAACAATGTCTTTATAGTCTCCTCTCAATGAAGTGTCTGGAATTTTCTTAGCTTACAGGATAGATCAGTTTAAGATTTTCCAGGTTTACTTGAATATGATTTATCAGAGAGCTTTAAAAACAAACAAACAAAACAAACAAAAAACAACCCACAATAAAAACAGCCTCCCCCAACCTCCAGTGTTTAAGTCTTTTAATTTTAATTCATGTTTAAAGGCCCTGTGTTATGTAGTATTTTATGCTTTTGTGTATTAGTGGGACTGGGAGCCCTAGTAGAGAAGTACTTTGAAGCAATGAACGCTGGATTTTGCACTCCGGGAATTAGAGCTCTCAGATATCATGTATACCTGACTGTGAATCAGATTAGCTGTGATGAATTGTAAAAGCATCTGAAAATGTTGCAGCACTGACCAAGAAAATGTGTGGATTTTCCAAATTAGCTGATTTATTCTGTTTGCTCTCCTCCCAGCCACCTCCAGACCGTTTTTGTGAAAGGATACTCCTCCACTGTGAAGCAGATACTCCTGGGTATTCTTGAAACACTGAAAATTTAGATGTGATGAAAAGGGCAAAGAAAAGCTAATGCTTTTAAGTTAAAACCATTTGAAACAATGGTATTCTGATCCCACATGAATCTTTTGAGTTAAATAAAGAGATTAAATTGAACTTGACTTTAATGAATGTATGAATGTATATATACATGTATGTATGAATGTCTATAATCACACAATGAAATTATGTACGGTAGGTAAATGTTCAAGTTCGGAGTTGTGGGCACAAGATCTGGAATCTAGTTATTGACAAAATCAAACATGGTATAATACATGGTATTTTAAGCAGGGGCCATTAACAGTTGTCATGCTATCAAGTAGCCATAAGCCTATGTTATGTTAAACCTCTCAAAATATGTATTCCATTTCAAGCACAAGCCATCACACCAGATCTTGGAGTTGCTGGAGGAAACTGTATTGCCTCTGATGAATAACCAGAAGATTGGGCTTCTGGTGTTGGCTCCTTTTGGGCTTCTGTCAGAAGGAAAAATAAGTGGGTGGTTTAGCTGTACTCACTGAGTTTGTGCAGAGGTGTAAATATGGTTCAGATGGTGAGGCATGTGCTGCAGAGAGTGCTGTGGAGGTACTGCCTGAGACCTGTAGAAGTCTACATTTTTCTCTCCTGAGAATGGCCAAAACTTACATAAAACTATGTACTTTGAGCAAAAGGAGGACTATGACACAACAACCACATGTTGAAACCAGTGATTCAGCTAGCTACTCCCACCAAGCATTGCTCTTGGTGCTACACCCTTACCTTATTCCAGTCCAAAACTCAAAGACACAGCTTGCATTTTTTTTGCCCTGTGGTGACTTCAGTTTTGCTTCATCACATCTAACTTCAGAAGTTAAAAATTAACTGCCTAAATCCAACCTAATTATGCAGGTCTCCCTGTGTAGATAAAGAAGATAAACAAGACGTTACTGGTTTCGATTCCTAATTCAGTCACAGGCACAAACTTCACTGCCCTGCATAGTCTTGTGGTCAGAGGCGGCTGGTTTTCCAGGATTTATGTGCTGCACTTGGGAGGATGAGTGCAGGTGATTAGACACAATTAAATTCGCTTGTTGCATTCAAAGTGTCCTCCTGTGCATGAACAAATCTTCCATTGATACCAGGACTGGAACTGTTTCTTCTAACAATTTATGCTCCTTCTATGTCTTGTCTGCAAAAAGAGAGACAAGGCAAGGCAAGGGAATGTGGAATGATGCTTTAATGTTAGGAACATATAAAAGGCAAATGCTGGCCTGTTCACCCCCAAATCCAGAAAATAGCTGCATGGTTTTAGCTGCACTTGTTTTTTCATTTGGATCAATTCCAGTCATTATGTTGGCCAGGAACTGTGTCTGATTAGGATATATTTGTTGAGCCTCTGGAGTGTAAAATAAATATTTTAAATAATATTTATCTCTGTGTTACAGCTCTCTGACCAAAATGATATCCACAAAATAATACTTTCTGAAAACATAGCTTAGCAGCAATTAGATTTAACCACTTTCAACAGCTGCACTAAAGACCTGTTTCAAATAAAACCCGTATTTCACAGAGAAAATCTCAGCCTCTAGCCATGCCAAATTCAAATCACTTTGCATGTACATTTTTTCTCAGTGTTCTCTTTTTTTCTTTTTGTTTGTTTGTTCATTTGGTTGGGGTCTTTCCTGTTTTGTTTTGTTTTTTGTGGTTTTTTTGTGGGGATGAAAGGAGTTTAATGTCAGAAGGCTGTGGGAGAAAATTAATGTATTTTGAAGTTTTCTTGTTAATAGCTGGTATTATTATCTACAGGGCGCTGACTGTTAAGATTTTCTTTCTGACCATTTAGTGTATTTATATGATATCAATATTAACATAAGATTAGATGGGAAAAAAGTGTTGCCAAATGAGTGTTAGTGCAAATTGAATTGTTTCTACTAAACAGTGTGAATGGAGAATTTAGTGTATTGTTAAATTGGACTGCTGAGATAGGAGAGACATTAGCAGAGATCTGCATCTGAAACTCAGCCAGAGTCTACATTTGCAAAGGTTTTTAACTCATGCTGAGCACAGACTCAACTGTACTTTCCATGTGATGTTAGAAAAGCTCCAGACATTACTGCATGATGGTAATATTACTCATTCAGATACTAAAAAAATAGACTTAAGCAAGCTCTAAACCAAATCAAACCGTACAATGCAGCAGACCTCATACTCTGAACGTCAGTTATGAAGATGCATTTCACAACAGAACCCATTAGAATCCACTTGTCACCTAAGAGTTTACTTATCCTTTTCCACCCTAAAACTGCACTGTAAGTTATAGCCATGCTTTGTCATGTTTTTCATTTAGTTGGGTTAGAGAATGTAAAATTGAATTGATGGTTTGTTCCTTTAACTCAATTTTCTAGATCTCAATAGCCTTTTTACCCCAAGAGACAATAGTAATACCAATATACTACACATCAGGGGTTCAAGGCATTCTAGAAAGAGTAGTTAATTATCACTTTGTGGTTATTATCCAAAACAATGTCCTATGTATTGAATGCCATCTGAATTCTGTGTGTTTAGTGAGTTTTGGCTTCAGTTTCAACAGCTGGGAGCCTAATGCTAACATTCACTTCCAGGTAGTTTGTTTTGTGGAGCAATTAAATGATTTATAGTAAATGAGAGTCAAACACATCATAGCACGTGCCTTATACTGATGTTACTTTAAAACACTGAAGACACTTTCCCTTTCAACTGGTGTAATGAGTAAGTAATTTTACTGAGTTCTTCAGCATATTGTTCTGCTGATATTCAGTGTAGTTCTATCATTTTGCATACCACCTGGAAGAAAAAGGCAGGAGGGAACAAAAAGAAAAGGAAGATTGTCATTTTCAAGTATTCTACAAGTCACTTACTGCTTGATTTGATACCACAAAAATTGATTTGAACTATAAAAGATGATGCCAACAGCCTTTTAAATGCATGCCATTTTTTTTTAAATATTTTGAAATTGAAGTGATAAACTCTAATATTTTAATGTTGATTTTGAGTGTTTGAATTGAACTCAAGAAGTGAGAGAACAAGGGCTATGAAGAATTCTTTCACAAAACAAAAGGATAAATGAAAGTAGTGGTTGAGTCAATATTTCCTTTTATATTTCTAATTTGTTCAGTCTATAAACATAATCTGTGAAAAGTAGATAAAAATCATGTTCTCACATTAGAATTCTAGTTGTGATTATTCTGTATCAACATGAAATGAGGATGATACCTGAGACCAATCATGCAGATAAAATTTGGACCTATTCTGGGTGAATATCATTGATAGTAGTCAGGTGGAGATAAGGAGATAAATTCATTTGAAAACAATTCATTTTTTACTGACAAGGAAGCAGTGCTATATTATGTGTTCATATTTAATTTCCTAATTGGCAATAATAACCTGCAGGCATTCTTTGGCATTACTGAAGTCTTCTTTTTTGGCATATCTTGTTTTCTAATATTTGGCTTCAATTGGTTGTTTCTCTCACTTTATAACTCTGAGGTTTGTGAAGGAACATTTTCTCTAATGCTGCTAAAGCCATCCATGCACCAAAACCCCACCCACAGCAGAGTCCTTGGACAGTAACTGATGACAGTGGTCACAGAAGTGTATGTATTTACAGCCTTGGACAAAACAATGAAATTGACTGGGATCCATATCCTCTGCATAGGGAAGAGAGCGAGTGAAAAATGAACTGCTTAAGAAAACAAAAAGTGCAGGTACAAAGGCTAGAACGAGATGGGGAACTTCTCCGTCTGGCCAGAAAAGCCAAAGAAGAATTTCCTCCTCCAAACTGACTATATGCTTCAAGGAACAGGGATTTAAGGTGCAGCTGACATTTGAAAGAGCTGTTTGACAAAACTGGGGGTTGTACAAGGAGCAAGAACAAGCGTTTCTCTCTGCTCTTCACTACAGTTAGGTGATATACCTTTACCCTTCTCCTCCCTGGTCAAAAATCTGGCTCTGTGGAAGCTGGACCACTGACTTCTAGGCAGCCAGGATTTCTCTGCCTGAGCTTCTGCTTCACTTCTCATTTTTTTTTCTGTTCTTGCCTGCAGATTTCAGCCTGATCCAGCCACCTTCCTGAGGGGGTGCTGCACCATGGGGATGGCGCTAGCCAACTTTTGCTCCCTGGGCTGTATTCAGGGGTATGCTGCCTGTCAAGTCCTTGCAATGAAGTGATCTAAGGCAACAAGGATCTCTGAAGGAGCCCTGAGGCTCTCCTGTAATACATGGATAAATTTTAAAAACAAACAAACAAACAGAAAAGCCATTTCCTTGGTTCTGGTTGAACCTGGCTTCCCGAAGGTGACAGGACCTATTAAAGAGCCAGCAACACATGAGAAAAATATCCTGAGGAGGAACAGAAATCTCACTTAAAAGCTTTGCATTCAGCAAGTTGCTGTTTAGTTCCTGTATGAACAATTAATCTTAAAACAAATATTTGGCAAAGCGGGATTGAGCTCCAGGAGGTTTCATAGCTGACTAAGGTTGAATGAAAACATACACTGCCTGACTTCTTCAGGACAGTTTTTCTTTCTCATGTTCTCCATAAAAATAACTAAGAAAAAGTATCTGTTACAATGACCCAGGTTTTGCCATTCAAACCTCCCTAAATTACAAGCTTTCTCTCTGAGACCTTTTACAATAGGGTATATAATGCACGGCTATGTTATACCCTACTGCTCTTTGAATTCAGTATAACTGGTAATTACTATGTTAAAATGTAATGGTCTGGTTCAAAGGCTTTTCTATAAATAAATATCTTCCTTGCTGAGCAGATGACTATCCCTACCAGCAGCTCCTGTGTTAACAGCTCTCTGCTTTTCAGCTCTTCAGCTGGGCACAGCTTGGAGCTGCTTTGAGAAGTCTGTGAATGGCTGGCAGCTGCAAGGTCTTGCAAAACCTGATTAGGATCAGACTGGAAATCAATAACATTATTACACTGCTGGTCCTTATTCTGGTTAGTATTTAATGGGTGTACTTTTTAGTTTCCTGTTATCTACATTTCCTGACTTATATTTATTACTAGATAGAGGAGATCAGGGGGCACAACTATTCTGCTTGGGACAAAAAGTTATATGCTACCTTTGTGTTGTCACAAATATCCTATCCAAATCAACTGGCTGTAGGAAACCTAAGGTAGTGCCTCAATTCCAGGTGGATGCCATCATAACTTGGCTATATTCTGGATAATACTGTATATATGTATGTCTAACCCCTGGACGATGGAAAAAAGCAAAGCTAGAGAATACATAAAGCACCTGTAAATGCTGCAGTGCTTTGCTTTGCCCCTGCAGTTAGGAGAACCCTCTGTTTTCCCAGCTTGTTGACAGCTCCACCTGGAGCAAGAGCTCAGCCATCCTGAGAACCTCTTCCAGTGAAGGATGAGTGCCAGTTCCCTTTGCCTGCCTGAAATCATGCCTTGTTTGAGCCTCCTGGACTATCTTTGGATAAAACATAATTAGTGCCCCTCCACTATTAAAGTTAAGTGAAACAAAAATCCCCATAATTGAACAAGTTGACCACAGCATTCTGTTTAGACTGGCATCTTTAGAGATGTGGCTTATTTGTGCTGTGTATAATAAATAACGGAATGGACTTATGATTACTGTAGGCTCTCTGACTCTACAGTACTACAAATAATAAAGGGATATAAATGTATAAACAATATGCAGCACTGTTGGCCAGTAATGTTTTCCATTTTCAAGACACTGCTGAAGAAAAAACCAATGCGATTTCTCTTTCAAGTCCTAACTAGCAGTAATACTCATGTCATGACTCCAAAAACCGTAAGCTAGATTTTCACAAAAGTATGTTACAAGTATTGAGTTATTCTTTTTTTTTTTTTTTTTAAAAAAAAAAAATAGAAGGAGGGGGGAAGACTGCATTATTTGGTGTTTGGTTTGAGATTTTTTGGCTTCATATCTTAATTTTTAGGGTTTATATTTTCAAGATTTTTTTCTACTATGATGGGGAGAGGGAAGAGAGATCCAACATTTTTTTCTCATAATTGCATAACTCCAAAGGCTGACTCTTTATTGAAGCATAAAATATTGCATTTAAATAAGCAGAAGGAGAAGCCACATCGTAATTAGGGAAAGAGTATAGCACTGCCAGCTGTGAGAGATCAAAACTCATGAAACATATCCTGAGAAATCATGAGATTGCGTTTTCATGGGAAGCAAAATATTTTTTTTTAATTGCCTAAAGGTTTTGGCTGTCACTTCAGACCCTCCAGTGTTCTTCCAAAACCATGAAAGCTGGTAATTTAACTTATTTTAATGAGACAAACTTCCAGTAGAGGGTGATTCTTGAAAAACATTTAGTATCGGAAAAATTAGTGACACTGAGATCACTATGATTTGGTGGCTTCAAGCTGCTCACTCCAGACCTCTGTTCTCATAAGTCATACTCTCTTTCAAGTTGTTATGAAAGAATATAATGGAAAAGAACCTTAAAAAGACAAGTTATTCCTTTAAAGAATGCTAAGAAAAACCATATATCACAAATCTTAAGTGAGCTAGACAGAAACTGTCAAATTGACACTAGAGTTCAATGACAGCAGCAAAAACATAGTGGGATTTTGTTTTTATTAGTATTGAAATTTGAGTACAGTTCTGTGTACTTCTTTTTCAGATTTTAACAGGCTAGGCTTTTTTTAAATGTCAAGCAGAAGCTGCTAACTAGTGACACTGACTTCTAATATAGTAACTACTGTACTTCTCCCCAGTTTGTACTGCTCCACTAATGCTGCATGAACTACTACAGGGATAGCAGCTTCCAAGGAACAGGAGGTTTTAGCTGCCTCTAAATTACTGGAAATGTTGTGCTTATATGCCATAATGAAAGGGTGCACATACAGAAGATGTTTCAGCAACTGCAATCTGCTGCAATTATAGCAGATACGGCCACACCAGGAGACCAATTTAAGCGAACGGCACTCAAAACACAAAGCCAGACAGTCCATGGGGAATTTCAACCCTTTTCTTCTTTAAGGACTAGTTTTCCAGACATCCATGGCCCTCTCCCTCTTCTCTGGTGTTTCTTTTTGATCTTGGTGAACCTGTCCTGGTTTATGGATGAAATTTAAGAATAAGATCTTGATCACTTGTGGTCACCGAAAATCACAGGGCATTTACAGTAAGAGCAGGCTTCCAGCACCAGCATCATGGATACATTTCACTGGGAATAGCAGCATTTTGGTGTTATTGTGGGAGACCCCTTGGGTCAGGGCTCTCTAGGCTGCCTCTACTCCATGTCACAGCCTTACAGACCCAGCACGGAGGGGAGGGAGTCTCACCCACCCACCTACCTGCCTGGAGATGCTCCACTGAGCATGGGCCACGTGAATTTGACACAATCATTGAAAAAGCTATTTTGGTGCAAATGTGCAATGTGTGCTCATAGCCACTAATATTTCCACTTCTGCAGCAAGGAAAGGACCTCAAGTGCTTACGAGGTCCTTAAAGCAACTTTAATTTCAATAACTTCAACCAGAGACTTTATTCAAAAGATTTCATGATACTTTGTGACTATGTTACCAGCAGAACACTTTTTTTTACAGTATTGGCACTGCCTGAAAGCTTGTGTATGTTTGAACATGGCAGTATTTTTGAAAACTGATTTTGAGATTGCTTTAATTTTTTTTTTCAATTCTAAAAATTATGTGTGATGTTCTATTGTTTTACTGCTTATTTTACCCACTTTTACTTTATGCATGAATAACAATATTACACTGTAGCCCCTCTGAATTGAGGAACATCTAGAAAAGTGGATTTTTTGACATAGAAAACTTCTAAAATTTCTATGGTAATCATAACCATCCTTAGTTTTGGATATTTTTAATATACTATTCTGCTATACATATCAAAATAATTTTCAAATCAATTACAATAAGCTGATTTATTTGTCCATGACAGTGTATGGGTACAGAAGAGAAATTTTATGCTCAAAAGCTTAAGTTATGAATTAAGAAAAAATAAAGAAAACCTTGAAGAAATATATATTTTGACAGATATCTATATATAATTAAGAAACACTTGACAGCATCTTGCTCAAATTTTCTGAAATGCCTCTGGCTGGGACCAGATTTAAAGAATTTTTAGTCCCAAAGTGAATTGTTTTTTCCAGAACATTATGGGGATGTGAACAAAAGGATTATTATAGCAGTCACTGTCAATAAGACAAATCTAATGTATATTGGTCTCTTAGGGGGAAAAAAGTTATATATGAGATTTTGCTACTGCATTTAACAGGTGCAAGAAAGGTGTTTCAATATTTTTATATAATTCTCATTCCTTCCTCAGAATTGCAAATATTTTTTCTTATTTTCTTTACTTGTTCTTTTATTGCAGGACTATATTTTCATTCCTGGAATTTTCTGTTTATATGGTGATGTGCAAGCCATGATTTTCTTGGCTGTGACCAAACTGTTTCATTTCTTATTGAAGAAACACAGAACAAAGAGGGATTAGAGGCTAGTGCTGGGCTGCTCATTCCTTCACATTGCTTTTCTTGTGAGTTTGTGTTTCTTCAATACTATGACGTCTGAACAACAGAGTTTTACTACTTTGAATTCTATGGTTTTCTGCTAGAGAGATACACAGTTTCTAGGTAAACTGTGGCCATATTGCTTTGCATTTGAGTATTCTTTTCCTTTTATGAATAAAAATTAACTTCGGTAAGATCAAAGACAACTTTGGCAGTTCAGGGAAAAAAGCAGCACTCCCCTTTTATTTTCTCTCATGTTTATTTTGCTGCCAGTTCTCTTTGAAAATGGCCCTTTTTGCCAAGACTACAATTTTGCTAAATGAATTAGTATTAATACAATGTCTTGTTTATTTGCACAAGTGGAAAATGAAAGATGGGAAATATACAAGTGAAAAGACAGTGAGGGATGAAAACCATGACAGTATCAAGAAAAACATGAAGTGTAGCTGAGGTATGTACCATACACAATTCAACCCTTCAGCAGCACATTGGCCTTTGACAATCCCACCAATGAACCTGTTGAGATGCTAGACCTTCAGGCTCTCTTGACAGCCACCCTTGCAGTCCTTCAGCTCAACTTGGGGGATCTTGAGGAATGGGTTTCACTGACTGCAGTGCTGCAAGTGCACTATGTCAGCCTGAAGAGAGGTGAATAAGACCTTGCAGGTGCCATCCAGAGCTTTGTGAGATCAGAACAGGACTGAAGTGGCACATGTGCTTCTGTATCCCTGAGCAGGACGATGAAGTAGCTGAATTTGCTTCTGAGGGGCTTGTTGCCAGCTCTTATTTCATGTGTCTCACTGACACTCTAAGATCCACAAAAGTTTGGACTGCTTCAGTCAGGTCATTATCCTTCAGCCTACTGCTAGCCAGGAAACAACAAATTAGATGTGGCTAAATATGGGGTTATATGACAACAGAGGACAGGACTCCATCAGAATCCTTTGCAAGCTTAAAATTATGCCAGTCACTACTGAGGACTGCAGAAAGAGCTTGTCACTTTTTAAATCCTAAAAGCCTGCCGTATGGTCAGCATAAACTACATGCTTCCTCCATGTGGTAACTAGCTGAAAATCACAGACTCATACAAAAAATGCAAGGTGGGGTAGTCCAGCCTCCCACTCCAGGCAGGAAATTGTTCAAGGCCAAACTTAGTCCAGTTCTGAAAACCCTCAGGGATGGAAACAACAGAGCCTCTCTGGGCAGCCTGCCACATTCTTTGACCACCCTCGTGGTGAGGAATATGTTGTCAGGATTGTTTAATAGCCGAAAAATGTATTTCTTAGCTAGAGAACTTTTCTGTAAAATGCCTTCTTAGAGGTGCGATATTTTCTCAGAAAATGGTAGTCTCAGAGAGAGAGTTTATTTAAAGAATCTAAAATAACTGTACAACGCAGTGAAGGCATAGATGTTAAATGGCTTGACACTTCCATTTTTTTCTAGGCATCAAGTTTTCTGGTCATGCTACATCAGCTATGATGAAATTCTTAGTGTAGATTCATTTTCCTTATTTTAGGGAAGAATGTAGTTTCTGGTGCCAGAGGAGCAGTCCATAGATGGAAATGGGACTGTAGAAAACACTATGTAAGAAATCTCATGAGAATTTCTGGCACCACTGTGAATTCAGCTACTTTGGTTGTTGGCCTATATGTGAAAGCATGTACATGTATAAATACACATACATATATACGTACATGGATGTACATATTCATGTCCAAATGCACATCCACATACCCATATGTGCACTCATGTGCACATCGAGATGCACATTCCTATATCTGGATTCACATGCTCATATTCACATACATACATATTATATAGTGCATGCATAAGGGAAAACACACACATATATGAAGTGCTTCTTTTGAGAAAAAAAGCAACAATACAATTTGCAGTTGGCTATGGGTAGAAACTGTTTTCTGACCTTTAGCATTCTTGTCCCTATCACCTAGTCATTTCACTAGGTGAAATGATACAGTCACTTATCTAACACCTGTAATAAGCTGTACCAGAATAACTGAGTCCAAAGTCGCAACAGGTCTGTCAGCACACATTGCAGCTTATTCTGGGTAGTAAAGGCACCATGAGGCAGACTCTGAGACTACCAAAACTGCAGACAGTGTCACCTGCATGCCACAAGATAGGCAGGAGAGGCTACCAGGCAGATGGTGAAGTGCTTAAACATCACAGTGCTCTAGAGGTCAAGGTGAGCTCTCTCTTTCACATCAACATGAGAGCTGTGGAAGTAGTTTTAGGATGAATCATCTTGGCTAGAAAATTGTCAGCCAAATGGAATGTACTCATAGGTACTTTGGATGACCAAGAAGGCCTATGGCATTCTGGCTTGTATCAAAAATAGCGTGGCCAGAAGGACTAGGGACTTGATTGTCCCACTCTACTCAGCACTGATGAGGCTGCACCTCAAATCCTGCATTCAGTTTTGGGGCCCTCACTTCAAGAAGGCTATTGAAGCACTGGAGCACATTCAGAGAAGGGTAATAGAGCTTGGGAAGGGTCTAGTGGCATAAGAAAAAAAATTTTTCATTGAAAGGTTGGTTAAGCATTGGAACAGTCTGCCGAGGGAAGCAGTGTCACCATCCCTAGAAATGTTCAAGAAATGACTGGATGAGGAACTTCTTGCTGTGATTTAGTTGGCATGGTGGTGTTCAGCCAAAGGTTGCACTCAATGATTTTGGAGGTCTTTCCCAACTCTAATGATTTTATAATTCTATGATAGAAGAGCCACACAATAATTAGATGTGTGAGTGTGATGGCTTTGTGCAAATACATATGGATAATAAAGACATCTCTGGTGTCATCCCAGACTTGGAGGCGTGCGGTTGTGGTGGCATGAGAGATTATAAATAGGAGAACAGGGAAAAAAATATAATGACATTGGGCTGAAAAGGTTTCTGATGCTGGGCACTGCCACCTAGCCAGCTGCCAGCATCTTCTGCCACCACTCTTCTCCTGACTTCCATTGGCCCATAGTACCATGTTTTGGGATTTGTCCACTGTGGGTTGAGAAAAAGACTGGCATGAGAAAGAACGTTTGTTTTTTTGGCTGAGCTACCCTGACTGATTTGCCCACCTGGTCCATCTGGGCAGCCACACAAGTAGTTGTGTTGGCAGTAGTGGCAGAGAAGCATGAAGTGGTGGGGGCAAAGCCTCTGTGGGCCAATCCTGCACACACATTCATGCACATTTGGCTCTCCAACTGGTCTTTGAGGAAAGGAGAATAGTATCCTGCACAGTTGTCTGGGAAGAGCAGTTCTGTGCTGGAAAGATGGACATGGGCATGTAGGTGCCACTTGCATACTCTTCTCTTCTCTTCTCTTCTCTTCTCTTCTCTTCTCTTCTCTTCTCTTCTCTTCTCTTCTCTTCTCTTCTCTTCTCTTCTCTTCTCTTCTCTTCTCTTCTCTTCTCTTCTCTTCTCTTCTCTTCTCTTCTCTTCTCTTCTCTTCTCTTCTCTTCTCTTCTCTTCTCTTCTCTTCTCTTCTCTTCTCTTCTCTTCTCTTCTCTTCTCTTCTCTTCTCTTCTCTTCTCTTCTCTTCTCTTCTCTTCTCTTCTCTTCTCTTCTCTTCTCTTCTCTTCTCTTCTCTTCTCTTCTCTTCTCTTCTCTTCTCTTCTCTTCTCTTCTCTTCTCTTCTCTTCTCTTCTCTTCTCTTCTCTTCTCTTCTCTTCTCTTCTCTTCTCTTCTCTTCTCTTCTCTTCTCTTCTCTTCTCTTCTCTTCTCTTCTCTTCTCTTCTCTTCTCTTCTCTTCTCTTCTCTTCTCTTCTCTTCTCTTCTCTTCTCTTCTCTTCTCTTCTCTTCTCTTCTCTTCTCTTCTCTTCTCTTCTCTTCTCTTCTCTTCTCTTCTCTTCTCTTCTCTTCTCTTCTCTTCTCTTCTCTTCTCTTCTCTTCTCTTCTCTTCTCTTCTCTTCTCTTCTCTTCTCTTCTCTTCTCTTCTCTTCTCTTCTCTTCTCTTCTCTTCCCTTCCCTTCCCTTCCCTTCCCTTCTCTTGTAGTTTTGAGCTTCCTGATCACCATCCTGAAACTTCAACCTATTCTTTATTGAAGAACAATAAAAACAACATCACCATTTCCCAAGAAGATTCATGGCAAATATATGCCCCTCTGATAAACAAATGCGAATATATTTTCATTGTTTCAGCCAGAAAGCATGTGTCAGAAGTGGATGCTGGCCTTAACACACTGCCTAGGACTTGATCTCAAACACTCTTAAAGTTTTGCAAAAGGGAAACAAGTTCTGGTTTATCATCAGTTGGAAGTGAGACAAATTAAATTTAATAAGGACTGCTTTAATTCTAATAATTACTATTTGCTCACTGTTTAAAAAAAGTTTTACTAACCTACTTAAAATTCTTAAATTAACTGTATTTATTCTTTTCATCCAGGCAAATCCTTTTATAAGGCTAATGAAACTGCATCACTTGGTCTAAATACAATCACTACTTTATTTCATATGACATCCAGCCCAACTATATCATAGTAGTCCATTGAATGCAAATTGACATTAATTTATTTTTGTGGTGTTATTGGATAATTCTGAGATACTGGAATATTAAAAAAAATTCTCACCTCTGCCTAAAAAGATAGATAATATCTTTCTATAACACTTGTCACTGATGACATGGAAAAGCATTGTTGTTTATCAGGAAAGTGGCTGTAGTGTAATTTCTGTGGTTGAACATTTTAATCCAAAGGCAAAATTCTGTTTCTAATGGGAATTAAAGCTGTGGAACTAGAAGGACCAGGTGGTCCCTATCAGCAGAATCTGGGTTATTGTTTTTTAGATTTGTGTAGGGCTTTATGCCTATCCCAAATGTCGGCTTCTAGTAATTTCTTCTGCTATTGTTGCTTAAGGTCATCTATAAATACGAAGTCTTTCCCAGTGGGTACTTGAGACCAGTAACCTAGATAAATATTTTCATTTACAGAAACGTTGTCTTAACAATTTAGAAACTGTAGCAAATATTCTCAAATCCCCGAAGCGAGCTAGACATTGCAAGAATTATGCTGTTTTTTGAAAAAGATTGATATTCCGTGTTATTTCATTGGTCCCAGTCCAACACAATAGGGTGGACTGATGAAAGAGATGCTTAACACATTCAGGGTTTGTGTTGCTTTCTTTTTTCTAACTGTGCTAATAGCTGAATTTCCATTTGTTTTTCAAATTTTTATGTACCCTTACGCAATAAAAGATAATCTAAGTGGACAGGCACAAACAGTAGAGAACAAATGGCTTTTAAAAACAAATCCAAACCCAAGAAACCTCTCTATATTTGATACAAAACACTAAAAAGAAGTGGAATAAATTTCTGCCTACTGAGAGCACAAACATTGGCATTTCATTGGAAATGGATGCCCCCCAGAGCTCAGTAAGTTTGCACGTGAGGAGTTGCAATCCTCTGGACTTTGTTGTATGTGCTCTTTGTGGAGGAAATGCACTCCTACAAGACCTATTGGACTCAGGCTGTTCACCCATGCAATGCTGCACCACAGGTCTGTGCCAAAAACAATGATGCTCCAAGCATTTCAGACAGGCTAAAGCTAACAAAAATACACTCGATATGGGATGTGGGTTGTTTGCATTTGTTAACTGTAACTAACATCCTGTAAGACCAAACAAGAAAGAGACCCTTTCTGTACACAGACACTTTGTCTCCAAGGATTTAGCTTTGTTTCAAAAAAGCACTTGTATGTGAACAGATCCAGAGGGGTCTTAGGTCACCTCCAAGGCAATCCCTGCTTGTTGTTTACATGACATTAGCTGAGCATTGCTCTTTGCAGCTGGACACGGCTGCCTCCGGCTCACTGTCCAGCCTGAAGCCTTGCAGATAATGAGGCTTAAGTGAAGTAGATATGGCTGAATATCTCTCTATCAAGGTTTCCTTGACATACTGTCTTCCAGGGTTGCCGTACCAGCCTGAGAAAGAATAAAATAAATGCAAGGAGGTGAATATCCCTAACTCAAAATACTGGTGTTCTCTTAGAAGAGAAATTCAGGATCCAGTCACTGATTGCCATTGCCTTTGAATTCTAGACCTTATGCAGACACAGCATGTGAATTGAAGGAAAGCCCTCCAAGCAATTGCATTGTGGCTGCGATCTGTTTATACTGAATCTCAACAACTAATCCTTCTAATCCTCAAAAAATTACTTTAGCCAATACTACAGCTGCTCAGAATTAGTTGATAGTTTTGTGTAGTTCACACTTAATTTAAATAATCATTGTCTTATTATGTCTTCCATATGAACAATTGACTTGATTCCATATGAACACATTACAAATTCACTCCAAGTATAGGACCACAAGCCCATGTACACATATAGATAGCCACCTATTCATGTGGTTTTTTACATATTTGCATTATAATTTAGAACTGATTAATGGTGTTTGGTGTTCAGCTTGGGGTACTTGAAAGATAGTTTATTTACAAGAAGGACTGATCACCAAACAAAAAACAAGTCCCTCAATAAGGGGTTCAGATTTTGCATCTGGATTCACTACTAAAATCTAAAAAATCATGGCAGATTTCATTACCTTTGGGGGTTCTTCTGTGCTCTGTCACACAACATACACTGGGATAAATCAGGGACCTTCAGAAGTTAGAGATGTCTTGGCTCTTCATACTGACCAGATATTTATTAGCTAGTGGCTATCTGTTGTGATGTCCAGACAACTATTTTGTAGGTACATGTTTTGTGAGCAGAAAGAAGAAACAAATTTTCTTCTTTTTTGCTTTCTTAATCTGTAAGATTAAGAGGATGACTAATGATCTAAATATCTTACAGTCCATTTTGGAGAAGTCACTTCTCTATGTTTCCTCTCCCTCTGTGTGAGTGTGGCAGTTCCTGCCATTGACTGTAGAAACTTCTCCCAATTATGATTTAAACAGGGTTGAAACAGTGGCTTGTGACTTAGCTCCCAAACTTGCACCCAGGCATGATGATGTATCTTCCCCAAAGCTGTCAGACTATCAGATTTCTCAGTTTAAACTGACTAAATATTTCAGACAAGGTAACCATAGCTTATTCTGAGTATTCAGTGATTACTGAAGGATTTTCTGAAATTGACTGTCCAGGTACTGTAAATTTATATCTATATTAAATGCTAGGAAATACCTTAATTGCCATGATGATCTTTAACCCCGTTTTTGACACTGTCTTCCAGCTAGTGATGGAGCTCAGGCCCAGTTGCAAAGTTGTGCTAGTACAGCTTTGTGATGACAACACAGTCAAGTAATCTTCAAGAGTGTAATCCATCTTTTACAGAGTAGTCTCCATTAAGTTCCATTTCCTGCATCATCATATTGTAAAGAAAGAAGAATCTACTTATTCACAAATTGCTTTGAAGACTGAGTGCAGATGCAGTGAATTACACTCATTTAATTGCTAAAGTTCAGCAGACAGAGAAGGCATTTAATCACCCTTAAAAATATTTTACTGGGTTTTACTTTGTATAATACTCGTCCCACTAATTATACAATCTGATCTATTGTACTATGGAAATTAATAGAATAATCACTTAATAAAATAAATATTAAAACAGAATTAGCCTAGGTAAAGCAAGAAAATACGTACTTAAGTATAGAAAAGGAACAAAGAAAGGATGAGTTGTTTCAAAAACAGAGGCAGAGGCTAATATCAAAGAAAGTCCTGCACTGAGGTTTTATAAGTTAAATAATATTCTATCTCTCTGTCTAGATCTAAGTGTTCATGCTTAGTGAGCAACCGGGACAACATGATCAGTTCTCTGTGGCTAAAAGGCAACCTAAGTAAAGAACAATATTCCCTACCAGCTATTGTGCATCGGCAGCTGTCCTGTAAGCATTCCCTGTCCACATCCCTGTGCAAGCTGAGACAACAATGTCCAGCTCCAGCCTGTCTGACTTTTCCACAAGCAAACTGGTGATCAGAAAGCAAAACTCCCTAGGGCTTCCCCAAGCAGAAGGGGACGAAGCTGCAGCTCTGTGATTTCATTTCTTGAGGACTTCCCTGAGTTCCACCCAAAAACTCAGGGTAAGAAAAAGCAGCTGGTTATTTTTAGGTTATTTTCTCTGGCCTCTGCCTATGGTACGCTTTATATTACTGTCCAACCTGACAAAAGGCAACAAGGCAGGTTTAGAGGACAGCACGCTGGACTGTTGAAATTCAATCGGGAATGGTAAAACACTTTTCAGCTTTTTTTCAGGCTGTTCTGTTATTTCCAAGATGAGCTGGTGCCTTATATTCCCAGCATTGATTATCCATTGGTGTCGAACAAATATTCAAAAAGGCCTCTTGGGCCCGCTCTCTTTCTAACCTACTGCACACTCAGCTCAAGCAATCAGTAGCCTGCTAGAACTGCTTCTTTTTGCCATTTATTGCACAGGCCCTGACCAAAACACTTAAATACTGAGTCAGAAACATCACAGCTAAACTGTCATGTCACTTGGTGAGAGTATAGTATCATATTTTTGCCATGCTTTCCTGGAGTTATTTGTCAAGCGGAATTATCTGTTGGGTTTTTTAGAATCACACAGATTAATATTTGTAGTGGAGAAAGGAAAAGGAGAATTAATTTATGACAGCAAAGAATCAGTTGTGAAGGGGCACTCCTGCATATTGATATTGCCTATCTGTTCCAAAAAAAATTATGCCAATTGCAGTCAAAATATTTGTACACTTATGGAAATGTGTGAATTTTTGTCAAGACTGAATTATCTCACAGTTCTCATTTATGCCCTGTCAAAATATTTCTACAATTAAAACAATTTCAGACACTCAACCCCTCCCATCCAGATTCCAAAGTGCACTGTTAAACCAAGGGGAAAATGTTGGAGAAATGCTGCCTTGAAGGTACCAAAAAAGGCCATTGCAAGAAATTTGCTTTGCTCACACAAGAGGCAACTAAACCACATACTGAAGACATGCTGCCTTCAGTGCATTGCAACACCATAGGCCCTTTCTATATTAGGATGAAAGAGGTTTAAGTAATTTTTTTAAGAAAAAATCCTCATTAACAGCCAGAGCTTTTGTCTTGCATAGGATGTGTGAAGTCACACCAAAGCCTCTTCTCTGCCTGGTGGGGAGCAGGAACCAGCACTGAAACTCAGAGTTCCTGATGTCAGTCTATTATCCTGGTCTAGGTGCTTTTTCCTCACTTTTATGACCATAAATGCCACCTTGTAGATACTTTCTTTTTGAAACAGGGGCATATAGATGATGATGACGACATACCCTTTAATAAGCTCATTCTCAACTGACTCTGTTGGTGACCACCACTTACCCTATGAAGACTGCTCAGCCCCATGCCTTGAGAAGATCCACACACTGTCCTGAATCCTTGTTTGGCAAAATATCCCAGGGAACAGTAGGAGTTTTATCTGAATGAGGTTTCTGGGATCAAGCCACAAATAAATTATGTTTGTTGCTTTGCAGTCATATGGAGATTGTCTGATCACTGTAAAAATAAGAGTTAAGACTGAAACTGAGAAAGAAGAGGATATTAAATTATCATTGTAGTATATAGAAAAAGAGCCAAGTGTTCAGATTTCCATTGCAAAATTGCTCTTTTTATGCTTGTGTTTTCACAATACATCAGCCTGGAATTTGGCTCTGATTAGTAAAATGTGCCCCTTTAGCTAATGAACTTCTAGTCTGTATGCTTGTTTGTTAAACTTGGTGAGCAGGGAAGCCTAAAGCCTTAATTAATGTCCTCATGATATTAAGAGGCAAATAACAAAGCAACAAATCAATTTGCAAAAAAGAAGACAAAAAGTCAATGGGGAGCATTAAAACAGTTGTGTACATTGCTATGGATTTTTGTAAAACTCAGAAGAAATGCTTTGAAAAAACAGGGAAAGAAGAAAGCGATTTCTTTCACTTTTGTTTGCATAGTCTCAGACTAATTGTCCCATGTAAGTAGTTCATTTGATAGAGCAGGAAGTTAAGCCTATGAAGTTGCCCAACAACTTCAGTGTTGAATTTATTACAATGTTTGTTTTAAAACAGATCTGCATGTTTCATATAAAATACTTCCAGATTTGAGGTTGTTACTTTCCAAACCATCTAAAACTCAGCCAGTTTGTTACACATTTAAAATTCAGTGAGGTTTTATTGAAAAGTTTATGAGGTCTTCTTCTGTTCTCTAAATAATGATGAGCATCTGAGTGAGAACTGGTGTTTCTGACTTGGCCAAAAGTTACATCTATCTCAGACAATCGAGAACTATGAACTCTGCAATAAAAAACCGATGAGACTCTCACAGCACAAGGTGTTTCCTCATTTCTGACCTTTTCTCACTGAGTCAGACACAGCATTTGCCAAGCAGGGCTTAGTTCAGGCCAAACACAGCCACCATTAGCTTTGAGAGAACTACCAAAGTCCAGATTTCCACCACAGAGGCTGTTCTTTACCTGATAACCCATATTCCCTAAGAAATCATATAATCTTTCTTCATTTTCCAACTTGAAAAATAATAGGCACAAACATTCTGGTTTCTCTAGCTGTCTGGGAATTTATATCTTTGAGGAAGTTAATGAGATTACCCAAGTAATGAGGGACTTACCCACGTGAGAAGAGGTTTAGGAGGGCTATCCCTTAACCAGGCAATGAAAATCTGCATGTGCGTCAGGAACAATTCAGTTTGCGTTGCTCCTTCTCAGCCACTCCACACCATTAGTCTTTAACAGGCTATTTTCAGAGAAAAGGAGTATCTAAAATGGCAGTGGGGTTTACTCTGATCATATATTTACTGGAGTTCTGGTGTAGTGTCAGTCTTGTAATCCTACTAGAAAGAAACAGTTGTCCTCTTTTTAGCCCCTGGACATCTGGTGACACTGTGGCTACAGCTGTAGGTCTGGCATTCACAGAAACAGTTTGGGATGAGAATTATACTGTTTATTTCAATATTTTAAAAAGTAAACCTTTCTCTGAAAGAGCTCTCAAAAGAGAAGTGTGGAGTTTTCCTTGAGTCAACATGAAATGTCTTAGAAAAGAAAGGCTGAAATCTGTTAAATATGTTTCGTGAAAGCAAAGCAAGAATGAATCAGAACTTTAGGCATGTCTGAGTGTTCCCATATCAAGTGAACTCCTTATGCACTGATGTTAAAAAGCAAAACAGAGGAGTGTGTCTGATTTTGTGTCTGAAAATAGAGCTATTATTATCTGTAGTACAAGCATGGCCTTGAATTTTGCTGCCAACATGACTTTTTTTTTTTTTTTCCCAAATCTCTGAAGTACTAGAGCACTACTATGTAAAAGCAAATATTAATGTTTTAGGCACATGGATATATGCATTTAACAAGCTTGTGCTATGCAAATATTTTTGTTACATGGGATTTTGATATTTTAATATTTTTTTTAAGTTTTCTTCTCAAAGTAATATTGCTGAACAAATTATTCTCATAGTACTTGATAAATGTAAACTAGTACAAAGCCCAGGTCACAAGATGGAAATGCCAGACAGTTGGGTTTCACCATGGGAGCCTATGTTTCTGTGCATCTCAGGGTAATGATGGTCAAATGTTGAAGACAGAGAGCAACCCAGCCCACTAATAAGGTGGTTGTACCTTGACCACAGTTCAGAGGCAAGCTGGTAAATTCACTCTGCTCTGAATATCACTGAGAATCATCTTCCCAGATACAGAGGGGACAATTCACTGCTTGAGTCCTAGACTAAGCCAGGCTCCTCATGGGGAGGCTGGGACTGTATTCTCTGAGAGTTTCTTCAAATTACTAGTCGATACTAATCATCTCAGGGAACTAATCAATATTATTAAAGCTTAAGTCTATGGGGATGCAAAGTGGTATTTGACTGAGTGGTGGAGACAGAAAAAATTTAAATTTCCAACATTCTCCAAAGTTGAATCTTGGCTACAATCCAACCTGTGAGTGGACAAAGATGTATCAATCCTGTCCCCCTTAGTTATATCAATAGATACGATATCTGTTGGCTGTGTTGACAACCTCAGCACAGACACTGAGACAGTAAACAAAGGAAAAAGGTATGGAGAATAAAAAATACAATAATAAAATACACCAGTTGTTGCAGTGAATGATCCAATTGCCATGGTTTCCCATGCAAGACAAAGCTGCACCATACCAGGAGAAGGCAAGGGAAAAGAAATAGGAGAACTTTGGCAAGAAACTCCTCTTAAAGCACCACTTTGTGCAGAGTTGTAATACAATTTGTTTCTTTATAGAGTGATGTACCATTTGATAGCTGTCTGGGAGAGGAGGGTACTGACATAGGGCTACCTGAGCTGTGAGCAAAGCCCTGCAGCTGGCCACCTGTCTTGAGCTTGGGATTATCACTGTTGATTCATCAGCACCTGCAACCATGTCATAGATGGCATCTGGTGCCAGCACCACACAGTATGATCCTTGTCTCATCTGAAGCCATTTCGGTAATACTTTGTTTAATCATTTTCCAGCAGCTGCTTTAAAATTGTTTGAGAAAATCAAAGTAAACACCCCTTTGGAGTGAGTGGGTTCATTCTCCTGGATCCTGGGGAACGCAGGCAGGAAGCAAAGGAACTATCTTCAGGGATGCTGGCCAGGCACTGGACTTGTGTCATCCCAGCCCTGCTGTGCAGCCCCTCTTCATTTGTTTGCAACAGCTTGCCATTCTAACAGCCAGTCCAAAAGTTCCAGCTTCACTAAAAAACTTTTACAGACTTTGGATTTGTTTTAGTTTGTTTGTTTTGCTTTTGTTTCTGTTTTAAAGACTGAGCATGTTACTTTGTAGCCCTATTTTTATTTTTATTTTTTAAAGAAGATATAATGCAGATACATGATTCTACAACCTTCATTATGACTGTCTTTGTTTTGGAACACGGTTTGATTTATATGTTATCTTTTCCCATCTGTAAAGTATGTGGTTTACCTTATACATATTGAAGAAAACAAAAGGATGAAATATGGTTTAGTGAGGCAGGATGTTACGGCAGAGTAAACATAAAAAAAAAAAAAAGGACCTAAAAAAAAAAAAAGAAAAATTTTTTTTTTTTTTTCTTTTTTTTTTTTTAGGTCCTTTTTTTTTTTTTAGGTCCTTTTTTTTTTTTTAGGTCCTTTTTTTTTTTTTAAAAAAATATTTTTTTAAAAAAAAAAAAAGGAAAAAGAAAAAGAGAAAGGGACTTAACAGAACAAAAGCAAGATTTTTTTTTTTTTATTTGGTGACAATACAGAGCTTTGACATATGGCCTCTATCCATGGGAACAAATATCCTTCGCCTGAAAAATCCCAGAGAGGTCTGTGTGACCAATTCCAAGTCAGATGTTAAAAAAAAATCTACCAGAAAATAAGTAAATGAGCTGTTTGCAGTGCAACAAATGCCTACAGTACTGACTTGAATTGCGAAATCACTGGCTGTGACTGATCAGAGTTCATTAAAAATAAATCTTGGCCCAACAATTTTAATAAACAGAATGAGCAATAAAGGCAGCAATGATTCACTTTTTCTCATGCAGAAAACATTCTGATTTTGCATATTTTGCTCAGTTAAAGGATTTCTTCTGAAAAAAATTGATTCTGGCATCCAGCGTTAAAACTCAGGTTTCACCTTTCTGGAGGCAAGAAGGTGGGAGAGAGCAGCTTTGTTAACTTTGTTTGTTCAGAGTCTTTGGGGGGAAAAGTGTCAAAGCTGCATTTTATGTTTTGCCCACTGAGGAAATACAGGTGTAAAAAGAGGGCTTTGCTCATTCTCCTTAAAGACACTTCCAACAAGGATAGCTCTGCCTGATGGCTGAAGGACTGCTCACATGGAACCAGTGCTACCTTGGCTGGAGAGCTCACCATAGACACAAAAGACGAAGTAGCTTTGGAAACACAGATACTGTAACTGTATTATATATACATGTCATAGGGCCAAGGAAGGAATGGATTAATGACCTGACCTGGAAATAAGGTCTGCTTTTCACTCTGCTCCATCAAATGTGGAGGCTAACAGAATTTGATGGAAAAAAACATAAAAGTTATGAGCACTGTGCTGTTCAGAGATGCAAGTACAAAGGTGCTCATGCTGCTCTAGAAGGTGGCTGCTGAAGTGCTCAAACCTCCACATGGGATGGAGTGGCATGGCCTAGACACCTGCAGGAGTCCTACAGGTCTTAGCTGGCACTTAAACCAGAAATCTAGGCAAAGCTTGTTGCATTCTGGCTCAGGAAATAGGGAGCATGAGCCACATAGGCATAGAACACAGGTGAAAAGGTCACCCACTTCCTCCTCATTTTCATGGTTATTTTAATTTTTGACTCATACAACAGTAACGGCAAATGGACAAAATCAGTCCCAGAAAATGGTAACACGTCTCCATGTTATTTATGGCACACACAATACAAAACAAACACATAATCTACTGATGCTAGCACTTCTCTGGCACTGGGACACAGAGAGCAGTGCAAGTAGGTGGACCTTGCTAGTACGACAGAATTCCAGTTACAGTAAAACTGTCCAGAAAGCAGTAAATGAGAAGTGAAATTAATATGGTCCAGAATATTTTGTCCCTTCCCGCCATTCCTCTTTCCTTTCCTGCTGCCTTACTTCCCCATTGCTGTCTCCACACAGTCCCAAGTCTGGTTGCAACCTTGAGGAGCAGTAATCCCTACCAGAGCTCCTCTGTGCAGACATTTCATAGCTTAGGAAGCCAGATCTTGAGAATTATGACAGCAAATGTTTATCAGTAAAAACACTATCAATAGCTAGCCCCCCCCATTAACTAAGCATGCAGAACAAGGTGAATATTGGGATGGCAAAGACAACTGCTCTGAGACAAGATTGTGCAAGCTCCAGTCAGCCTTTATCAGGCAATTTTCATGTTTGGGTAGGACTAGTGCCAAATTCTCTGGGAAGTCAAAGAGACAAAGATGTAGTTACCCTGGTCTGAAGCCCAGTGGAGTGGGTGGAAAGTCACACATTGACTTCAGTGTGCTTTGCAACACACCTGTAAGAGGGGAGGAGCTGAGTACTCTTTGAAGTACTCTGTAGACCTATCATAGTAATCCTGGATTTTGGAGAAATACCTCTCCTAAATCAAAACACTTCTTGTGCAAGTGCAGACTCAGAGTGTATGTGCAAGAAGTGATGCCTGGAGGGATTTGGTCATTTATACCCTAAGACAAATGGTTTTATTAAAATAACAATGTTTACATTTTCTTTGCTGCAGCAGAACAAAGAGCACCTTCATGAAAGGTCATTGAGGTTAAATAAACTATACTTAGTCAAATACCATACTTAAAACCCAGGGCTGCTCCTGCATGAGATGGATATTCTCTTGGATATAATAACTTGTGCAGCTTATTTCTTTGCACCTTGTATGTCTAACTAAAAAAAAGCCAGTAAATGAAAGGCTCCTGTAAGATTGACATATGTCAACAGATAAGTTAAAGGGTTTGCTTATTCTGATGATCTTTTACCACTGGGGTTTTCACACATGAGTTGGGCCAGAACTGATTTTCAAGCCACAAGCACATGCCCGGGGGGGTACATCACACACCTGTTTTCAGGACTTCTCTCTGGAAACTTAATATTTTTTTTACTATTTTCATTCGTTTTCTCACAAGTGGTAAAATGATGAGTAATAAATGAGGTTATGTCTCATAGTTTTGATAGTAGCAGCCTGCTGCAATGATTTCTGTCCTTTAAGCCAGCCAGAGCACTGTAGGCTTTTAGCCTGCAATCCCTTGTACAGCCTATTCCATAAAACATTCTACCTGATTTTGATTTGACAAAGATCCCTGTTTACCCATTTTGTAGGTCTTAGAAGACAGACAGTCCCAGTTAATCAAATCCAAAGAAGATTGTGGGAAAAGGAGAGAGACATCACTGTGTTTTTCCACACAACCTGTTACGGTAACAAGCACTCCCCCACAAAGTTTGCTGACAAATGTTCAAGGCTTGGAAAAAAAATACTTTCAGCTGATGACTCCACCACCGCTTTTGAAATAAGTGTTAGTTCCAGGCTTCTGATTTCATGAGGGTAGAGAAATGGCAGGTGGAAAACAGAAGAATTGGGTAACAAGGGGCAAGAACAAAATGTGAAAATAAAATCTTAGTGCTGACAAATGTAGTATCTTCTGGGCAGGAGGGAAGGAAAAAACAAAAAATAAAAAAAAAAACAAAAAAAAAAACCCCCAAAAACACCAAAAAACCCCAACCAAACAAAAAAAAATAAAAAAAAACACCAAACAAACAAACAAAAACAAAAAACAAACAGAAATGGATATGAAAGATCTGGAGCAGTGACCTTCAAACAGCTGCATGTTTCTCTGAAACTAAAGCATCACAGAGGTCTGAACTTCTCACCAGGTCTTGGACACCGGGTATTTAGTTACCACATATGTGCCCTAACAGTGTCCAGGAGGAGCTTGGGGTAGACATCCCTCCTCAGGGCATTAAGAGGGCGTCTCTGAGGTATGGGCCATGCTGCAGGAGGGCAGGGACCTGTGCTTTTGGGGAGCCTGAACAACAGTTTGAACTCAAAAAGAAGTGCCTGAGGAGTCTGAGTGACACCAGCAGAAAATCGATCCAGTTTATCAGTCCTGGCTGTGGTGTGGGGGACAATCCTACCCTGGACAACAGAAATTCAATGTGCAAGGCCCCGATCGTCATGGATGAACTTGCTGGCACAGACAAAATCACCAAGCTGTCTGAGTTCTGCTTATGCTAGTGGGAATGAAGCAAGAAATCAGTTTGAACATGAGGTGCTTCATGAACTAGCATGTCAGCACTTCTGTTGCTTCTGAGTTCCTGGTCCTCAGCTAGGATTGGTTTTGCATTTGGAATAGCCTGGGTTTTCTCTAAGGCTACTAAACCTTTTCCAGCCTACAGCCTGAGCAAATGGAGCATGGAGGAGAGGATTAATCTCAAGCAAAAGGACTTAATGTAGTTGACAGCTTGTTTGAGTATTGTTTCTTTTGTTGTTGTTGTTTTTTTTTGGTTTTTTTTGTTTGTCTGGTTGGTTTGTTAGTTTTTGTTTGTTTG
The DNA here is from genome assembly GCA_013399695.1 of Formicarius rufipectus. Lineage (NCBI taxonomy): Eukaryota > Metazoa > Chordata > Aves > Passeriformes > Formicariidae > Formicarius > Formicarius rufipectus. The sequence continues at coordinate 114,176 of VXAU01004909.1, forward strand.
TGTTTTTTTTTTTTTCCTATTAGAATGACAGAGGTATGTGTGTAGGAAATAGGAATCCTGGAAGTGCATCCATTTCAACACACTGTTTGTTGGAAGGGTTTTCTCTGCTCAAGGACAGACTGTAGCAACATTAAAGACAATCCCTTTCTGTCTTTGCTTCCTTCTTTCCCTGACCCAAGCAGGCAGGAGTGACTAGAAAGACTATTCACAGCCTTTCTCAAAATTTCCCTTGTCTTACCTTACCTTCTTTCCCCTCATTTTGCCAGATCACGTATCTATTAAAAGGTAATATAATAATTTTATCTGAGGTTCAAAGTAAACCAGCTGTGCTATCACCTTGCACGTATTCCTATCTTCTCTGGCAGTGTGGGAGTACTTGTTTGCTCACTGTGAATGTTACAGCCATTTGTATGTCTACTTTAAAAAAAAAATGAATCAAAACATTAATCACATACCACTAAGTAGCATTCCTTTTTGTAAAGTGGCATCCATACCCCAAAGTGTTGCATGAGAAGCAGATTGTCGAAGAATTGAACTTCAATATATAAACTTCAATATAAGACTAACAAGCAATGTCATTTTTCACCTCTAATAAACCTTGACATTACCCATTTAAAGGTGCATATATGAAGTTTCTGTGCTCTTATTCTGGAATACTGATTAATTCAATAAAATTCAGCAATATATGTGTTTTGTTTTGTTTTGTTTTTTCCTATGTGCAACACTTTTTACAAATAATTTTCTCCAACAGACAGGCAAAGTTTAAATGTATTTCTTTTCTACTGATGAATCATCTGGCCATTTGGATAGATTGAACTAATGGGAATTCCAGTAGCTTGGGTCCTGTATACCAGAGAGAAAGACAACAATGCATAACATGAAGTGTAGAGTGTGTGTGTATGTGCATGCATCTCTCCCTTCACACATATGCCCAGTTCTGGTGTATTAATACTAGGCAGGAGGGAAAAATTCTAGATGAGGAACTATTTATCCCATTGTCTCTGTGGCTGTGGAGCTAATTGTGATAAATGGTTCCAGAAAATTTTTTGAGTTTTCTGGAAGCACTTTGGCCCTACATTTTTTTAATTGAATCTTAAGCACTTTAATAAAGGCGACAATGTTTTCCCAGGGTGTACTGGAGGAAGAATGTCTCAAAAGGGAAAATTTAAGTACAGTTTCCATGATTTATGCCATTTACTCTGCACACATAATATGCAGAGCAGAACTTTGGCAGGTGTTAATCAGTATATTTTTCTTTGCACTAGTAGAGCAGCTTCAGCTTATACCAGCCGAGAATCTGGCTCTGTATAATAAATAAAATAATCGGTCTGGCTTCGTGATCTTTTGTAGTAGACACACAAAACTGTTCATTATTGAGCTGTGGGCTTGAAAAGCAATCTCACTTTTCAGTATTGGCAGCAATCTGGAGCAATGGGGACATGGTGTGCTGAGCTCCTGGGTAGAAGAAATGTTTTCTTCCAAACCATGACAACCTTTTTGGCTATCCAAAGGAAAATGTTCAAACTTCCTTGGCAAGCAAAAGTGGGACACTAGCCAGTTATTACATGAAGGCTTTGAAGATGGAGGTAATAATAAAGGGGAAAAAAATGAAAGAGGAAAATCTCTTTGTTCCTAGATGAGTAGCTAAGGTGTAACCATTCTTCCCTCTGCTTTGGAATCAGAACAAAAATTGGCCTGATACATCAAAATCAATAACTTTTTTTACACTTTCCTGTCTCAGATGTTGTGTCTGATTTTTACATGACCACAAGGTTTTAAAACAGCTTCAGTTAGTTTCCCAGAGTGCCTTCAGGTGGTAGTTCTGACCTGTAAGTGGTTCTGGACTAAGTTCTTTGAAAAATGGTGCACACCACAGTAGGTAAATCTGCCTGATATTCCTGACTTAACATAGAGAAGAAACAGGGCATAATTTTGGGGAAGAAATAGGAGATTCCCAGGGGAAAACAGGAACACTGTTTTTGCTAGAAATGATACAGATGCACATGTGTATTAATAATACAAACTGTCATTTGCAAAAATTGCTGGCAGAAAAAAACATAGTGAGAACTTAAGTAGAAGCTGGAGAGAAATTGGGGAGCTATATACATGCACACTATTTATTTTTTCTGATCCTTACACAAGCATCCTTTAATCAAGATGATTACTCAGGATATGCTCAAAGTGCCGGTTCTTACACACTAACATGAAAAAGGGTCTCATAATGTGATGCTCCTGTGAGCTCTTAAGGTCACAAAGAGTGAGTTTAGATAACAAATTTTGGGGGAAAGGATATGAAAGCTTGATGGGTTTGAATGTCAACGTCTGGTGTCCACTGACTGTGCTTAGATGTTTCAATTGCTTGTTTTGGAAAGGATACACTTTTGAGTATACAGACCACACTATTTAAAAGATTAGATATCTCTTTTATATTTTGTTACCCCAGAGTTTTGTTATATCAGACAGATCTTTAAATGATGTTTTCTGTTATTAGAATTTGACTTAAACTCCTAAATAGCTCTTATGTCCAGTGACCTCATTCTTATCAGGTTTTACAGGTCAGTGGTGAATTAAGTCACCAGCTTCCTGCTAATGAATCCTATTTAGTTCAAGAACTGCTAGACCGAATTATCTTATCTCTGTTAAAGGGAAGTTTTTACAAGATTGGCACCAGATTACTGTTATGAATGACAACCCTTTGCAACTTTGATATACAGTATATAAGCAGAAAAGTGGAAGCACAAAAACAGAGGTCAGCACATAAATGCCATCTTGTGCTTCATTGTTTCCCTGTGGCATGAATGATCAGAGTTATTACAGCACCCAGATGGTTTTGAAATTACATGGGCCCCAAATTCTCCTGTCCTGCAAGGCATTTGTGTTTTGCCATGCCTGAGTCTAGGTGTCTTGTCAGAAGTCCCCATTTGGTTTGACTGCAGATGGGAGAGGCACACAAAGCCAATGGTGTATTTGTGTTCATGGTCCTTTTTTGACTTTGGAATAGCAGCAGCCTGCCAGAACTGAAAGCTATTGTGTGGCAGGAAGATTGCACAGTTTGCTAAAACTGTGAGGCCCCAGAGGGATCTTTTCTATGTCAAGTTTGAAATCAATGGGTTACGTTAAATGAAATGGAAGGTGGGCCCTTGTGGAAAATATATAAGAGTACATAAAGAGTAGGGCATACAGTAACTATAAAGTCAGTAGCAGAAATTCATTTGGCGGCTCTAGTCCATGTTGGGTCAGCTATACATACACCAATAGGTTAATAGATGTTTCTCTTTTATTACTTTTTAAATTTCTGTTTTACCTTTAATTGCTCACCATCATTATGCTTTTCAGTGCTTTATTGTTTGGTCTGGATGAAGTGGATAAAGTCTATGACAGGCAGGGCTCACCCTGCCAACAGGCATATCCTGGGAGCAGAGAGAGAGAGAAAGAAGGAGAAGGAAGTGTTTATAAATGACCTGTTTTTTACTGATCTTTATGTATCACATGGAATTTGTGATACATACATCTATAAAAAGTACACATTTAATAGGGGGATGGGGCAATTGGATGGGGGAAATAAGGTTAGCTGTTCCAGGGACTGTTGAATAAAGGATGTGTTTTTGCCTGAGCTGCTGGAAATAATCCACCCCTATGGATGCTATGTCATCCACCCAGGGCACTTTTCTGCCTACAGATGCCTGCGCCCTGGCACCAGCAGTGTCTGGACACTTCAGCTACAGTACCTGGCTTTGGACAAAGGTTGGGCAGATGCCACTTCCAGGATGCTGGCTAGGACAGACAGGGGTTGCAAAGATGTGTGTTCACTCTGCTCAGTGAGGAGGATCAGGGTTGGGGGGAGCCCATAAAAACTAAATAATTAGAAGTCAAATCATCTATGCAGAAAGACTATGAAATGCTGGGTCCTCTCCTTGAGGCACTGAGGTATTTTTTTTCTGTTGGATACTAACAACAAACACAACCACCTGTGATTTGTTACTCTCCTTAGAATCAGAGCAGCAAATTCTTGGTGAATATTTCATATGTACTTGCCAGATGTTTAGTGGTGACTGCTGCATTTGTATTATTCAAGGTGAGTAGGAAGTTTAGTTTTAACACTCTGGATATCTCAGAAACCAAAAGAAGAAATACGTTAGATAGCAAGAGGAGAAGAAGGGGTAATTATTAAGTAAAAAGCACTAATTTAGGATGTCAGCTCCACCAAAATCTGTTTATAACAGAAAAACAATCCTTATTTCCCCTCTAAAGGACCACTGACAGCTAAAGAGGGATCATGGGCTCCAAGAACATCAGGCCCAGGCCTTAGGTAGGTATAATTAATAACAAAACGTAATGAAGATCGCTTTACCTTGGCTAGTAGCAGACTGACCACAATGTAGCAATTCTTTTAATGTTAGGAAAAGTTACTGATATCTAAATGCAAAATGATACAATAAGTTACACATGCTTTGTGATGAATTGCTAATGCATTTTAAAGTGTCCAAAAGTAGTTTAAAGAACCCCTTTTCGATAGCACAAGAAATATGCGAAGTAATTCTCCTTCTGCCTTAAAATTGACTTGAAAGACTAGAGAAAGTTGCATTTCTTTATGTGGGAATTAAAACACAGAAAAAGAGACAATGAGTAAGAGGGTCTTAGGGTACATGAACAGCTTTGGCTGCTGGGTGATTGTTCTTTGACTAGCCTGTGTCTGAGGGCTGCAAATGTTTTCCTCATTAGAGGGCACAAAAGGTTCATGAACTGCACTTAAATGAAGGGCATTTTCCAAGTGATGAAAAAGAAGAACCCAAAAATGCTCACATTCAAAAAAAAAAAAAAAAGCCATAAGGAAATCTGATTTTTGAAATTTCATCAGCATCTTTTCTATGTGGCTGGAGTCAGTTACTTCTGCCTTTGAGGACCATGTGCTTGCTATGCTGCACCTTATGATACAGTCTAACATGTGCATAATACAATTAATCTGAGCTTAGCTGAGCTAAGTATACCCAGGTACACTACTAGTTTTCATCACGTGCAGTTAAAGTACTGACCTACTCAGTTCTAAAACAAATGCCTGTGCATTTTTTCGTGTTTCTATACCCTAAGCTGATCTGTGAAAAGCAAAGGAGTCAGATCTGTACTGTGTGGGACCCTAACACAGACTTACTGAACTGCCTATTCTGGAACTCACGTACTTCCCAGTGACACATAAACCTCTAAGCCTTAAACCAACAGACTGCACATCCACTGGTGTGGTTATTTTTAATTCTCTGCCTTATTTTACACACCAGCAATAATCTCATGCCTGACCAATTGGGATGATCTGGCTTAAAAGTTCAGCTGCAGCCATATTAAAAAGACCAGAGGAAATGGATAACTCATCTCTGGAAAATGCAGTCAGTTGGAGTAATGCCAGAACTCCTTAAAAACAAATCAGCTCAGGATTACAGTTTATTAGAGGGAAAATGGTAAAATAATTTCCAGGCTGTTTTTGACCAAGTACTTCCATACTGTCGTTATCAGAGAGCAGTTTTGTTCATCCCCAGTTTTGTACATTCACCAGGTGTGGTGTTTTGAAGGGCATGTGAAAGTTCTGTTTAGTACATGAGCACACAAACAATCAGAGGTAATTACCACTGAGTAGTTGCTGGAAGCACAGTGAGAAGCCTCCTGGCACTTCCTTCCCAGTCCCCAGCACATCACCCATGGGAGATAAAATGTCGGAGGAGGCATCCACAGATGAAAGCTGGTGGAGCAGTTACAGCTGCTGTAAAGGCAGACACAGCCTTGGTATTTTTCTCAGTTAGATTTGGGTTTCCTCTGCTCCTGGTGAGCACCTCTTTGATCAGCCCATCCTCCTGAGCCTCAGGGTTTTTTCCTGTTTGCCTGCTCACCTGTCCTGCTGCCTTGCTTTGGGCTTCCTGTTTGACTTTCCATGAGGTCAATGGCAATGCAATGGCAGATGTCTATGCTCCTGCCTCTTCCCAGGGCTGGCACAGCATGACATAGGGCTCGTTTGGTCTCTGGGCACATCCAGGGCAAGTGTGGTTAGTAACAAAATGCTAAATTTCTGTGAGACTGAAATTTATGTGAGGAAGGCAGTGAGTGATGAAAACCTACACACTTTGGTTAATAGGAACCCCAAGTCACTTTGTCTGCAGGAGATCAGCTGCTTTTAAGATGTTACTTACAAATATGATATAATCTAAGACGCATGCTGGAAGGACACATGTAACACCAACATCTATTGGGCATATGCTGCTTGACAGCAATCAGAGTGCAACTGTGCAAAGCAACAAAGTGCTGTAAATTGTGCACCAGATATTCAACAAGCATGGAAAGACAGAAATGTATCACCAGCCTCAAGTGGACACACAGTGTGATGTAATCAGCAGAAAAGGGACGGTGCACCTCTTCTTCCTTGCTGTGAAATACCATGTTGGATGGCTGGCGAAGCAATACCGAGCACAGAAAACTTTTTTACTTAAAGTTGCCTCACCAGTGAGCTGCCCAGAGACGCTCCTACCAAAACAGTGTACTGGGATTGTTGGGAAGAGACTGATAGGGAATCACCCCTTTTGAATAGTAATGAGCCCTCTTCTGTGCACTACCTCAAGGAATAATCCAAGGTTGTTTGTGGGATCTTCTGTGTGAAAGCACAGATTGTCTCTTCATAATATTCTGAGTACCTAGAGCCAAAATCCTTTCTCTATTATTCTAGTAGGAATGATAGCAACATTTGGCATGTGGAACAGAAACCTTTTTCTGAAGTTCTGCATTAGTACAACAGGTCTCCAGGGCAAAGCAATATTTGGAATGCAATGGCAAATGAAACAAATGTTTTGTTGATAAATAAGAACCTCTCTTGGTTAATTTTGAAAATTTCCTCAGCAGAGGAACAAGAAATAGACTAATAATATTAGCATGCCTTTCACTCTGCTTTCATTTACCAGGTCACCTCACAGGACTACAACACTCAACAGCCCTTTCAGATGAGCACTGGTACAACCACAAGAAAATTCCTTAATGTCAGGGAAAGACTTGAGGAGGAATCTGGACTGCAAGGGAGCGGAGGTTGTTGCTTTGGATAAGATTAGGTTTGGATATGAGTAGGAGGCAAGCACAGGGCTCTGTTTCAAAAAGATGAAATTTCACAAACTGTTTTCCTCATTTTCGCTTAGATAAGTTGTCTCAGAATTCACTGTGGCATCAGAGATGAAAAAGAAGGCTCCATTCCCAGTTCGGCTCCTTTCTGCAATACCAATGGTGGGTTGAGGTTACATGCTGCTATGTCACCTCCTTATTCTTTAGCAGAGCCCACTTGAAAGTTTGCATGCCCAAGGAGCCTGTCCAGAAAAAAGTGAGAGCTAAAAGGACCATGTAGTGCTGTCCCTAACAGAGTTTTTGCAGTTGGACTTCTAGTGTCTGCCCTTTTAGCCTGATGAGGGCTTCATGGTAAAAAAAAGGAACAGAAATGTGGCAGTTGTCCTTGTGTTGGTGTTATTCATGCCTTACTATTTTTATCTATCCCCAAAGCCAGATTACAGTTCAGAGCTCAGCTGAGCTATTGCTGAGCTCAGCAGGACCAAGGAGCCGAAGGTGCTGCTCTGAAGAAGAGCTTGTTTCTGCCTCTTGAGAAGGGTGGCAGCATCTGAGCTCCAAACTTGGCAGGAGCTGGGAGTTGGTCTGGTCCTTTCCCAGTCAGAAAAAAGGCTTTCAGCTCCCAGGTCTTGCTGATTTCTGGTCTTCAAAAGCAATGACACCCATGTCTCAGCAGTGTAGCTCACTGAAGACTGCTGTGCTCCCCCAACTCCTCCTCAGGGAAGCAACAACTTGCCTGCCTAGCAAGAGTTTGTAGCCCTCTCTGAGCTAAAATGGGTTGCAGCTGCTGCCATGTAGCTGCCCATCCCTCTTCACAGAAAAGAGTGCTGTCAATGCTCCTGTGATGCTCAGGAAGGGCTGGAGCCCCAGGGCCTCTGGCTTGCATTGCACAAAGACTGGTGGTAACTTGCAGCTGTGAGAGGCAATGGCCCTTGATGCAGCTCATTCCTTTTTGGATCCTGCAGGGTCTCAGCAAGAGAACTGGCAGCACAGATTGGAGTCTTCTCCTCGTCAGAGATGGTTCTCTGCCCTCCTGGTGATGTGGAGATAGGGCATACTACTGCATAATAACCTGCCTCAGGTACAGATGTGAATAATTTTCACATTCCTGAAGGAAAAATCTTGTACAGGAAAAAAAAAGCAGGTTTTTTTTTGTTTGTATTTTTTTTTTGTGTGTGTGTTTTTTTGTTTGTTTGTTTGGTTTTTTGTTTTTGTTTGTTTGGTTTTTTTACTAGGACATATTCCCCTTTCTCATTTANNNNAAAAAAAAAGAAGGTGATGGGGTTTTGTTTGGGCTTTTTTTGCCTTGTTTGATTGTTTGTTTTGGTTTTGGTTTTTTGTTGTTTTGGATTTGATTTTGTTTTTTGTTTTGGTTGTTTTTTTTTTTTCCCAAAATACCCTTTAGCTGTGGAATGTACTGGATAAATTGCTTAGTTCACTTTTTTCCTACACTCTGACTATATACTCTTGTCTGACAGTGTTTTGTTCTTTGAACCTAGCACACCAAAGCAGTGAATGGTGCGCAGGAGCAGGGTTTCCCATGAAAAAAAATGAGAGACTTGTGGGAAAAAAAAGAAAAAAGGAGTGCCATAGGTGGGTGCTTTGCCAAAGCACACCACTGTATTGTTTGTGACAGCAGCATAATTCCAAATCAGGTCCTTGGTCCAGGAGCTCTCCATTGGCATATAGAGAGCTGGGAATCATCTGTGATGAGGAAAGAAGAAATGACTAAGTTTAAAAAAAATAATGGGATAACTTGCTTTTTTTTTTTTTTTTTGGTAACAGTTCAGCTGGAGACTAAAAAAAATGCAAAGCAGATTGAGATTAAGAATAGATGTAAAGTAAAATTAAAAAAAAAATAAAATATATATATATATATGAGAGCTCACATGAGAGCTCGTCCCAGAGCCAATTCAGGGCAGCACGGGCCCCTTAAGGCTCACAAACTCACACACACACTCCATGCCATGAATCAATCCAAAAGAAAGAACTTTATTAACATATCACACACTGTATTTATAACCTAAAGTCCGCAGTTCATAGGTGTTAATGTTAATTAACTCCTCCCGAAGAACTCATCCCATGATGNTTTTTGGTAACAGTTCAGCTGGAGACTAAAAAAAATGCAAAGCAGATTGAGATTAAGAATAGATGTAAAGTAAAATTAAAAAAAAAATAAAATNATTTGGGGAGTAACAGCAGATGTTCTTCTTATAGATAAGTTCTCACTCCAAGGCTGAGAACTGCTCTCTTGAAATCTGTAAACGCAGGCCTATTTTTCCTGGGAACTGCACAATGAATTGTTCACAGAATATTCACAGAATATCAAATTTTCTGCATTCTGCAACATAGATGCTTACCAAAATCTTGCAATTCTGGAAAAGTCAGGCAGCAGCAGGACTTGGGTAGGATAGACATGCCCAGCATGGTGGAATTTCAAGGGAACCAGAAAAGTTACTGCTTGCTACAATGTCTGACACAACTGATTTTCCAATGGTGACATATGGGGCCACCAAAAACCCTCTTTGTCTCTTCCAGTATGCACAGACTGTGGTTCTTTCTAGCTCTGCTTCCTTGGACGAGAGCTCGCACACCTTTTTGGTCCATTGCTACACAATTTTGGTTGTGTTTCCACTTTCACAGCCTTAAAATGTTGAGTTTCATTGTTTCACCTTCATGGAGTTTTGGTTCTTTGCCTTTAGGCCAAAGACCCATCCATACAACTCTAGATAATCCAAATCTGCTCTAGTATGTGTAATGGTTATGTAGCAGCTCTAAACAAACACATTTTGCCTCCTGGGAACAGTTAGAGAAAGGCAACCTTCTTTAACAGCAGCCTGCTCTCTTCAGTAGACTTGGGTGAGATGCAAAGCTGGGCGAGATGCCAGATAAGGAATTCTTGTTGTGACTCACACAGATGTTTGTCAGCATTACTTCAACAGATAGTTTTAAACAGGAGGGGCACCAAATCTGTATATGTCATTTTTTTCTAGTTGCTAAAAATTGTATGCTGGCAATATACATGTTCTGTCAGTGTAGTGCAAATTCAACACAAACACTCCTGTCCTGTGCAAACATGCCCTTGACTAGGAACATAATGCACATTTTTAACAGTGAGGTTAATTGGGTAATGAAACACATTTTCAGTAGTAATTCAGTTAATTTCTAGCATTTACAGGCTTTAACAAAGACTGAAAGGTACCCTGACTTCATCAGGAGCCATAGTCCTGATAGTGAAAGTACTTGGTAAAACAGCATTTGTTTTGTAGTAGCTGAAATTAAATTATGGCTTTGACTCTGTGAAATCAATTCCGTCTGAATGAACAGTAACCCAATTTCTGCTACTTCACATTGTATATTTTCCCTCTGCAGTTCGCTCTTCCAAAAGCAGGACAACTTGTTTAAAGCTTAAATAACGAGTTTCTCCATTTCCTCTGAACTAAAGGCAGAATGCTGAAATCCACTGGAGTATTCCCACATGAGCTTAATGCATTATAACGTAAACAAAACATGGAGAAGTAAATCAGCATAAAATCCTGTCAGTCATAAGCACCAAGGATTGCATAAATGCATGAGTCATGAAATACTGGGGGGGTGTCTTTCCCATGGGGGCAGAAAGACAGAAGTTTTAAACTCTCCTACATAACAATGAAAATGTGGTCTAATAGAAAGAAAGAAAAAAAAAACAACAACAAAAACAAACTACAAAAGAAGTCTTATCCTTGGGTGCCATATGACCAGTAAAATCTAGGTCTTGTATAGTTTATTTTTATGGCATTTATGGCATCAAGGGCCAATATGGGCAAAATCACAACAGTATCTGAATGTAAGACATAACTGAAACTGAGAGCATAACTATTTTTTATGTAGGTGAACTAGAGAAATAGGGTTTGCCAGGAGCACAGTCTTGTGCTTTGCAGGGTGGAATGGCTGCTGGCCTGGCATGGGGAGATGAGAAGCTTGCCATCTCCTGTGTCTGACTACAGTCCCAGCTCTGAAAAATCCTGTGTAGGAGCAAATACTGGTGGCTTTGTCTAATATAAGATAGTGCTATATACTGATTTATTTAGGCTATGAACTCCCTAGATGAGGCAGGAATAGGTCCTCGGATAGATGAACCTTTTGGTGCCCTGATCTCTTGACTTGTCCAGTGGTTGTTGCAGCAATGCACACACCAAATATGACTATTTCACTCAATACACACATTCTCAGCAGAATCGCAAAGAGCTACTGGCAGGCTCATCAGAAAATTCTGATAATTTGGCCTTCTTCAAATTGCACCTTTGCAAAACATCACAGTATTTAGTCCAAATATTGACATTTTTCCCAGGATGAGTAAAACATCTTTCCAGTAAAATCTGGCAGACGAAAAATAAAACTAAGAAAACAGTAGTACTTTGAAAGCACAAAGATTTCTTTATTTGTCTTTGAAAGATCATTTTCTAGTATTTCTGATTTTTTTTAAAGTACCTTAGTATTGACTACTTCAGAAATCAATGATAACTTCAGTAAAAATTCCTAGTATTGATTATTCCATCACAAAACATCAAGCATGGAAATAAATTTTGGAAATAAATCATAGTGAACTGTAGAATATCAAGCTATCAGAAGACTACTTGGCATGCATGCAAGAGAAAGACAAGGCCCTTGGAAAAAAACATTTTAAATTACACTAGAGTACCCTAGTGAGAAAAAAAAACCAAAAACAAAACAACTTTCCCCCATCCCAACAAAACCAGCCTTTAGCTCTGCTTCCACACCCATGCTCAAACTTTGTCCAGACTAGTTCTGAAGAAAGATATGAATCAAACAAAATTTGGAAGAGATCACAAATGTGTCTAGTATAGACAAAGTCTTACAGTTAATTTTGAAGGTATTTTGTTCTGTGCTATGGTTGATAACAATAGAAGTCATTTTGGTACTCAAGGTAATTTCTAGCAAGCCTTCATTTACTGGGGTGTTTTCATGAAACTAAGTTTTGGAATGTGTATATGTGGTGCAAGGTTCACCCTGGGCAGGGCTCTGTTTGGATCTGATGGCTTTGTGGTAATTCACAGCAATTCCCATTCAAATCAAGTTCTCTGAACTTTTGTCCTGTTGGTTGATGCCACCCTGAGATCTCACTCTCTAGTCTGGGTCTCTAATCTGACTAGTCTCTAGTCTGCAACTGGCAGAGAAGAGCCATCCAAATGTAGTGAGTGGGGAACAGGATGGAGCCACCAGCTGCCTGGGGTATCTGTCGGCAGCTGCACATGAAGTGATGAGGAGGGAGGCAAAGAGATACAACAGCCTGCATTGTCTGGAGATTTGTAGCTGGAGCTGAGCTGATACATTCACTTGCTACACTGGGTTGAGAGCGGCTAGGAATATTCTTCAATCATACAGCTGCTGTTTCCAGCATGATAATTGCGACTAACATAAAGAATATTTCCTGTGACTGCTGCCCAGCAATGCCTTTCCATTTCTAACAAGCAAAGAAAATTAGGTCAAGATCTCTGTTTTAATGTTTTAGTTGCTGTTGGCCTCTGTACAAGATAGGTCAAGCCAGCTATGCTAAGGCAGTATTGAGCAGAGACAGAGAGAGCCGCTGTGCCAAGCCTGGGTGGGAAGCTGCAGGGTTGCCATATCCCTGTGCAACCAACAGTGCTCCCACTGCAGTCAGGGATGCTGAGGGGCCCCAAAGGTCCCCTTATACAGCCTGCTCATCCACACTTGATACACTGCATATCCAGCCACCTGGCAATCACGGCTCTCAATGTCCATCTTACTACAGATTATTGCTTTTTTTATTATATTGAACATCTATCTGCATTTTTAATATTGTCAAGAGGAGATGGGGAAAACCATCACGATCGTACCTGCCATTTGTCTCTCCACTGTGAATAACTGTTCTTAATAGAAGGATTAGAAATAAATGAGAGGAGGAATAATATTACTATACAATATTACTAAACTTTACATGACACAATTGTGATAAAATTGTGCTGTATCTTTTTTTTTCCAACTTCTTCTCAGAGTGTTTTTTGGACTTCCTAGACTTCTTTGTTTCTGCCAAGTCAATCCAAGACAGAAGGCTGCTGCTTTCAATGCCTAGTGATGATAGCAATATTAATGTTTGTTATGTTTTTAACAAAAACAAACACCTCTGGCTGAGTCAACACTAGTTTTTGCACTGAAGTTTTGCTGCTCGGAAGTGAATTCCCCAGCTGTCTATAGGTAACACATGTTGGCTGTGTTGGCAGAGCAGCTACGTCACATGAACTCGGTTCCTCTTGGAAAAAACTAAACTGGAAGTTTTGTTCCTGCTGGGCACCAAATGGGCACAAATTCCTAGAACAGGGGCAGCCAAAGATTCACAGTTTCTTACTCTTTTTTCTGCCAAAGATAACATTTTCCTGTTTTAGGCACCATGTCCTGGGCAGAAGGGAAATAAAATGTTACAGTCACTGTACATGTAGTTCATTCAATAAAAAACTTGAATTCTTAAATTCTGCAGAACTCATCTGGAGAGTGCACTCTTCTGCTATGTGGCCAAACTGAATCAACAGCTCAAACAAAGAACTAATAGGCAAATATGCACAAATGCATACACAAGAAACACATGTATTGCTATTAATTTTCATTTGTTCTACAGCAAGACTGAGAGTATGGGTGAGATGAAAGGACTAATTGAAAAATTTTGTGCAGACATACAGAAAGATGATTCATATCACACATCTTGAGTTTCTACTAATTGCTTGGGCAGTACCAACAACCTGTGCGAGTAATGCAATCAAAATTCTGTCAAAGAATTATTGCTTATATTGACAATGTAACCCCCATACCCTCCTTTTCCTTCCAAAAGTAAGTTTGTTATTAAAGGGACAGAGCATGTTCATGAGCTGAATGGATGCTTTTATTAGCAGCAGCAGTGCCACTCAGAATAACGTCTGTAAATCATGCAAATACTTCTGAATTTTTCTTAAGGTAATTAATCCTAATTCATTTTCTTGCTCAAATCCTTAATGATTTCTACTGATTGAAAATGATGTGGGCTTTCACATTTGAGTAGATATTTCCCTGCTATTTAGACAGTTTTATTAAACAAACAAACAAAAAAAACCCCACCCTTTATCTAGTGACCCTTAATTAGGGGAAGAGAAGTGAAAAGAATTGTACATCAATGCAAATAATTCTTGATCTATACAAAGAGAATGACGATTAATATCTCACATACCTTTCTGACCTGAAAAAGTGTAAATCCAGTGATGATGACTGGAAACGATTTCCTCTCTTTTTTTAAGTGAGTGGGAGGTGATTTGCAGGTGCTTACACTGAGAAAGGGCAGGTGAGATGAGGGCACGGTTTGGCTGGCCTTGCTCCTTTAGCAAAGCCCAGTAGTGTAAAAGTCTTCTTTCTGAGACATATTCACCTTGCTTTTAGCAAATCAGTATTCCCCAAAGTGAACTTCTGCCAATTTTTCTTAACTAGGCAAGAAACAGCAACCTAATAGAGGTTAAAAATCACGCACTTCATGGGGAAATGAAACAAGGTATGTATAAAATAACATGAAATCCTACTGACCAGTGTAAATACACTCTGCAGGATTTGAAATACTACTAAAATTTCATTGCAACATGCTGACAAACACAAGCTAAACAAAATGTTGAGTACTTCCAAACAGGAGGCAATCTCAGTTTCTTGGAGGTGGCCTGACTTAATATGGGATGAGCCTCCAGGCCTGATCTTTGCCCTTACTCTAGAAATCAGTAAGCTGTCTGATTATTTATATTGATAATTTGCTTATAAATAAGGTGGTAGTTATTCCTTTTGAAAGTTTAAATCATGTGCACTTAGTCCCTCAGTGGTGCACCTGAGTGATGCCAGTCTGGGAATGGGGCTGTGTTTTAACCTCTCTGAATTTCCTAACTATGCACTGAGGGGCAGTGATGCCTCACTGCTGCAGCCAGCCAGCCCTCCTTCTTGCCTCCTGTGCTGGGATCCCTGTGAGTCTCTGCCCTCGCTGTGACCTGGCTGGATCTGGGAAGACATGGGTATCTCTCTGTCCTGCAGGGAGATGGGCACTGCTTGGCACCCTCTTTTAGAAATGCGTTCTCAGTTTGAGGAGATGCTGTTCCTGTACCCAAGCAGAGAGTGGGCTGTTTGTGCCCAGCTGTTTGTGCCAGTGGCCCAGGCTCCCTGGCAGCAGGTCACAGGCTGCCCTCGGCAGGCCCGTTAGTCTGAGTATTTATTTTAAATACAGGAATAACTTGGTAAATCCCATTCAGTATGCCAGTGGATGCATGACGCTCTCCTTCTGCTGTCAAGCTTCAGTGCACATCTATATTTTAAAAGCTTTCTGCTTTCTTTTTCATTTTTCCTTATTTTCTTATTTTCTTTCTTTTATTTATAATTTTTTTCTACATATAATGCATTAGAATAGAGCACTATAACCAAGTTTTTCGACCCATGAGTGGCACGGGGAGAGGCTGGCGGCGCTGCATGACGGGCGCACAGGGTGGAGTCTACCCTGTTCTCTGTCTGCTCCAGAGTCAGGAGCAGATATGTGCTGCAGAAGTAATAGGGAATCTGGGCAGTGAATCAAAGCTGCGGCCGCCCCCAGAACAAACACCCTCCCCACCACCTCCGGCAACGCGGCCGCGCCCGCCCCCTCGGGTGCCCGGCAGGGGGCGCCCTTGCCCCGCGGCTGGGGCCGGGACGGGCCGGGCTGGGGGGTCTCCACTGACGGGGCGGGCACCGAGCGCTCAGCAGGACCCCCGCCTCTGGTGTTTGGGATAGGGGATAAACTCGCCCGGTTGAGGGGTTTTCCCCAGCCCCATACCCCCAGCCGAATCCCAGGGCGGAGGGCACTAAAAATGGGGGTAGGGCACAGTAATCCCCGATCGGGGGGTCTGTCGCCAGCCCACCCCTTTTGGCGAGGTGCCTGGTAGAGGGGCCGCACGTCACGCCGCCGCACACCCGCACTGGCCTCTCCAGCCGCGCGTCACAAGCGGCGAGCGGTGACGCAACGCCGGCCGTGGTGCCCCCCATCCCCTCACCTCTCCCTGCAACCCGCTTGTCCACACCGCGGGGGCCGGCCCCGGAGTGCTGCTGCGTGCGAACGGGATGTGTGCGTGCTTAGTCTGTTTAGAATTGTATCTATCCGGTTTAGATAGTATCTGTCTGTATTTTAGTAACTATATGTGTATAGTGTCTATGTGTATTTTAAATGGAATCTCTATGTAAATCTGTATGTATTTAACGGGTGAAAAAGCAGCAGAGACCGCCATTGTTATTTAAAAGAAAACGTAACTGAAAATAAAATATATGTGTGTTTATATAATACGCATGTTTTACACGTTATTTTTCCCGCTCCGCAGTTACCCAGGTTGTACTCCATAGGCAGGATGCTCGCCTGGAAGGCACCGGCTCTTTCGTGCTCTTCGGGATTTTTTCGCCTGTGCGCCGGCGAGGAGAGCGGACAGGCGCGGGCGCGGGGGACGGGACGGGCCGGAGCCGGGGCCGGGGCCGGGCAGGCACGGCGTGGTGCCTCTGCGCTGCCGTAGGCGGCTCTGGAAATCTCGGTCAGGAGCCGAGCAGCGCAAACCACACGGCCCGGGATCCTCGGCATCAGCTTGGAGAGGGGCCCTTGCCAAATTCCGTCGCTCTGGTATGAAGTTTGGCTGCGCCTGGGACAACCGGGAATATCGGGGGGTGGAGGGGGGGCGCAAGGGGTAAAAAGACGGGT
>VXAU01004909.1:131411-297274 GCA_013399695.1 Formicarius rufipectus
TCTCCAAGTCCAATCAGTAGGTGTGTCCCCCCGCTTCCCCACTGGAAGGGACGACCGCGGGGGAGCGGAGCTCGGGCGCCGGGTGCGCGCAGCTGCTGACCGCTGGCTTTTCCTCCTGTTTTGCCAGGCGCGGAGGGAGAGGGGGGCCGGCGAGGAGCCGGAGCGGTGCGTGGATCCAGCCCGGGGAGGCGGCGGCCGCGCACCATGGCAGACGATGAGAAGGCCGGCGGCAGCCCCGGCGGGAGTTCCGCGGGAGGCGGCGAGAGCGCGCACTGCAACGTGCTGAGCTGGGAGCAAGTGCAGCGGCTGGATCGCATCCTCAGCGAGACCATCCCTATCCACGGCCGCGGCAACTTCCCCACGCTGGCCATGCAACCCCGCCAGATCGTCAAGGTGGTGCGGAGCCGGCTGGAGGAGAAGGGCATCGGCCTGCGCGACGTGCGGCTGAATGGCTCGGCCGCCAGTCACGTCCTCCACCAGGACAGCGGCCTGGGCTACAAGGACTTGGACCTCATCTTTTGCGCCGACCTCAAAGGGGAAGCCGAATTTCAGACTGTGAAGGACGTGGTCTTGGACTGCCTCTTGGATTTCTTACCCGAGGGGGTGAATAAGGAGAAGATCACGCCGCTCACCCTCAAGGTAAAACCTGCTCTGTGCCCAAGACGCCCGGAGTGGGCAGGTGTGAGCGTCAGCCTGTGGGGAGGGAGTGGTCACCTTCCCCCTGGGGATGGAGGGGTGCACTCCCAGACGCAGCTCTCTCCCACATCCCGCTACCCACAGGGACCGTGAGCGATTTTTTTCATTCCGCGCTTAAAATCGAGGAGGAGTTTGCAGCAAAGCGCCCTGGCCGGGGCTCTTCAGGATTAATTAGTCTTTCCTCTCTCTCGGTTGATTTGCTGTGGGCGTTGTTTTACCTGGGGCATGTGTGTGCCAGGCGCTGCACAGCTCTCTCCCCGCCCGGCACGGCGGCTGCTCGGTGTGCCGCACCGGTTCCTGGGTGCAGGGGGAGCGTAGATGGATGTCGTATCTGCAAGAAGGAAACCCCGTCTGTAAGGCACACATTTAGGTGTGCTAAGTGCCCAGCGGGGAGTTGTATTCTTTACTCTCAAAGACGGGTCGCTTGAGTTTATTAGGCTGAATGCCAAATGCCTTTCAGATTTTTAGGGCGATTTTTTTTTTTTTTTTTTNCAGGCAGATTTCTGGAACGTGCACTTGGAAGGATTGAGTGGAGTGAGCGCTTGCTAAGTAGTTTTTGTGGAGAGGAGAGAGAGAAGTGGACACTGATAAATTTCTTATCTGATTGTAGTACTGACCTTTTATGTGTGAGTGCAGGCGTATTTGGCATGTGTGCCATGGACTTAGTACATAGATGTATTTAGAAGTGACTGAAAGACACAATGTTGCTATAGGGTTGCCTTGCACACCACAGTCACAGAACACCCTTCCTCTCATCCTCTTGCAGTGATAGCATTTTGAGCTCTCACACTAAGCATTTATTATCTTGTATCTGCAGGCTCCATGAAATCTTTTATGGAATGCAAGAACTTGGGGGGGGGGGCGAGCCTTTGGGAGTGCAAGCAAATGCAGCAAAGAGGAAATTTCTTGCATCTGTGTCTTGATTTGCTCATTTTGTCTTTCCAATTATAGGAGGCTTATGTGCAGAAAATGGTAAAAGTATGCAATGATTCAGACCGATGGAGTCTCATCTCTCTGTCTAACAACAGTGGCAAAAATGTGGAGCTGAAATTTGTGGACTCTCTGAGGCGGCAGTTTGAATTCAGTGTCGATTCCTTTCAAATCAAGCTGGACTCCCTGCTGCTATTTTATGAGTGCTCAGAGAATCCGATGACAGAAACTTTTCACCCGACTATCATTGGTGAGAGTGTCTATGGGGATTTCCAGGAAGCCTTTGATCACCTCTGCAACAAGATAATTGCCACCAGAAACCCAGAAGAAATCAGAGGAGGTGGTCTTCTGAAGTACTGCAACCTTTTGGTAAGGGGCTTTAGGGCTGCCTCCGAATCTGAGATTAAGTCCCTGCAGAGATACATGTGTTCGAGGTTTTTCATTGACTTCTCAGACATTGGAGAACAGCAGAGAAAGCTGGAGTCCTACTTGCAGAACCACTTTGTGGGATTAGAGGACCGCAAGTATGACTATCTCATGACCCTTCACGGTGTGGTGAATGAGAGCACGGTGTGTCTGATGGGACATGAGAGGAGACAGACTCTGAACCTGATCACCATGCTGGCCATCCGGGTCCTAGCCGAGCAAAATATCATCCCCAATGTGGCCAATGTCACCTGCTATTACCAGCCAGCCCCTTATGTAGCAGATGCCAACTTTAGCAATTACTATATTGCCCAGGTTCAGACAGTGTTCCCTTGCCAGCAGCACACATACTCTACTTGGCTGCCCTGTAATTAAGGACTGAAATTAGTAGACCCAGTGGGGAGAGCGTTTTCTAAGACATAGGAAGGGCCAGTGGGTCCCTTTGAAATGGGGTGATTTGTGCAATGATGATCTGCTCTAGTTTTCAAGCTTGGGAAAAGCTTGTGGTTTTTCTAATAAATAATGGGAGCGTGATCAAGAAAGAACCCCGGAATAATTGGATCCTACCCCAGAGCACAAGAGGCCTGTCATTAAAAGCAACCAGCTTCCCCTGAAATAAGTGAGGGAGGAATGCTTGATGACAATATGGGTTGGCAATATCTGCTCCCATAGCTTTGGCATAGAGAAGGTGGGAAAGCCTTATTTTCTTTTATTTTTATTCTTACTCTAGAATGGGATCTGCAAAAGGGAGAATATGAAAGAAACAAAAGAAAACACAAAAAAAAACAACAAAAAAAAAACTTCACAAAAAACAATTCTATATATATTCAGGAATTAAAAGTTAGAGGCATAAAGCAGAGATAAGCTGAATAAAATTGTATATTGGAATTACTGCATTTGGGGCTTGCAGCAAGTGCTGTCTATGGATTGACCGTGTAGAATGTATAGCTTGCTTGACTAGAGTGCTTTACCAGAAACAGCTTGCTCCAAATGAACAGTAGTGGATTGGTACAGTTATAAAAACAGAAACATGTACGATGACAAAGTCCATGATTTCCAGCTGTGTGCATGCCTCACATTTTAAAAATGTGAAAATGCTGGAAAACCAGCTGTGGCAAAAAGAATATACTCAAGGACCAAAGATTTCACAAATAAGTTATCCAAGCAAAGAAGATACAGTAGAATATATATATATATGTAAAAGAAAAGAAATATGTTCCTATATTTGTACACACCAAGAGTAATCAAAAGTGCCTGATGCCTTCATAAAATTTGAAGTGAAGAAAAAAATATAGTTTTGTGGTTTAACCATGCATATTGTTTTATCAGGGACACAAGGATTAAATACAAAAATACCCCCCATAAGCTTGTGAATAAGTGGTGGAGGAAATGCCCTATTTTTTTTTTCTTGGCAAATACCTGTATAGAGTTAATATTATGTCAGTGTGCTATTATCCTAGGTACGTGTGTGTATGTGTGTATATATGTTTGTGTGTGTATATATGTATATGTTATAGGTGTATATCTATATACACACACAATATATATTAATGTGGTCTAGGAAAATGTAGCAATTAAGGAATGTTTAAATAAAGTACTACTTGTTTTCCAGTTTGCAACAGGATGTCATAGGACAGTGGGCACCTTGCAGTGAATTTTTAACCCACACCTGAGAAATTTGGAGTAAATGAACCAGTCAGGATTAAGGTGGGAGTCAGATAATGTCTAGTTGCAAGAACAAGGATTACAGTAATTCAGTGGGTTGCTTGTGAGCCATAATAATTCCACAGATGAAGAAACGTATGACTAGCTGATATTTTTTTTAACTGTTTTGTACTGTAATGCCATTTTGACATTTAACCCACTAATATTGTGACTGCATACCTCCATGATGTGTAATTCAGTGGAACGTGGATCAAAGATAGGTTTATTTAAACCCCCTGACAGCTAAAGAATATTGTATTAGTTGGTGATTTGAACACTAATTGTTAATATTTAAAGGAGTATTTTTAATAGAATGCATTATGCATTCCAGGACCACTAGAATTTAGCAAATGTGAAATGAACCCTTTTTAAGAGTGTTGCACGATTGCTTAAAATTATATTTTATATATATATTATATATATTTTTATGCAAATATTAAACATCTTTGATCTGGTTGTCACACTGCATTTACAATTTTAGTACTGTACTTTATTTAAATGGAATCACTTTACATTGGAACAATAACTATTCTCTTTCATTTCCTCTCCCTAAGGCCAGAGGGGGTAAAAAAGCCGACCTCTGCTGTTGTTTTCACTTCAGTGCCATCTCTGCAGGTGTTAAATTCTTTGTTGGGCTTCAAAAACCTAATGACTAAGTGACACTTGACTCTGATATTTTGCTTTTTCTTGCTGAGGGGAAAAAAAAAGGGAATTTAGGCTTTTGAAGGAAAACCGGCTGTATGCCCTGCCTGGTCACAGGCAGGTTCTGATGCTGGAGTCAGGGGCAGGGAGAAGGAGAGGACCCGTGTCCTGGCAGTGTGTTTTCCCTATGGAGAGAGTAAGGTACATCTGTTTTTGTCGCGCTTTGTACTTCTCACTCTGCAGGCACTTTAATAGGAACCGGATTTGTTTACTGAAGCACCTTCCCCGTGAGTCCTTCAGGAAACGCTGGTTCGTTGCCATCCCCGGCACTGACTGCAGATCTTGTCCCCACCTTCCCTTCTCTGGTGCTGGCTGCAAGCTCCCACTGGCTTCTTGTTCCAGCGAGGTTCCCTCCAGCCCCCTGGAGGGTCTGAGCTGGGTGCTCTTGGCCCACTGGCTCCCCTTGCCTCCTGCTCCCGGTTTGCTAGCTAGAGGAAGCGAGGGGAGGGCTGGGGAAATAGGATCAGCTGGTAATGTGGTATGTCTTCTCTCCCACAACTATTTGCAGCAAATAAATGAGTCATCTGCTCTTTAAAAGGGTTTGAGAATCTATAGCTGTGCCACAACCACAGAATGCTGATAATACATGACACAAAGTTTTCCTTTGAAGGACCCTTTTTTTGCAATTGCTTGAAAGAAAGTTTTGAATTACTTCCTCTCAGCTCTGATTTTATTGTGTTGTTTTGGGTTTTTTGGGTTTTTTTTTTGATTGATAGCAGCTAGTTACCTTATAGGGCATACAGCAGGGCTAAACTGAGCTGAACTGCACCTTTTGGTATTTGCATTTTGATACATATATAATATGTTTCTATATATATTATATAAGTATTCCAGATCTGTTTTGCATATGTTGATGATCAAGTGGTGGAACTGGTGGAGCTTTGTTTTATATGTGACTAGTGGCTTAAAAGGTACCTGGTGTTTGAGGTGGGAAGAAGGCATGAGCTCAGGCCAAGAGTAAAATAAGAACCCTTTTTCAAAGCTGGCTTATTTCTGTGGTTTGCACACCTTCTCCTCCATAAAGCTTGACTTTTTAACAGTTTTTCCCTCTGCTCTTCAGCACACTGGTGCTTTTAAAGTTAACCACCGCCTTCTTGCTTTGTAGACTTCATCTATCCCATCCAATCAGCTGTAAGGTTAGAGCTTGTGCTACAGGAGACAGTGCCCCTTTTAAAGAGCTGAACTGATTAAAGACATTGACCTGATTACAGTTAAACTGTTTGTGCCACAGCTGAATTTCCTGCTAACCAATGGGGCACTAAACTTGGTTAAATGTAGCAATCATAAAACAACCAAGAGCTTTGAAATAGGATTTTTTTTTTCCTTTTTTTTTTTCCCTTAGATATAGCTGTCCTTCCAAATGCAAGAACATTTCTTCTAAAAATAGAAGGGCAATTAGAAGACCAAAAAGATGATATTTTTCTAGTTTCTCTTATTGCACTTAAAATATTTTTTATCTTGCACAATGGCCTTCACACAAGTCCTCTAACAGTTCTTATTAAATGCTTGGTTTGCATCATGTCAGAAGCTCCTACCGGTTCAAAAAAGACGCTTTTTTAAATTGAGAAAATAAAGTGTGTTAGATAAAACTGCACAGAAGAGAAAAAACTGTATTTGCATATCCAGCTCCTATTTGAATATATTCTTTTGTATGGTTTTCTTTATGCAGAGAGTTTCCCTTGCAAGAAAGAAAATCGGTGTACTGTTTTGCTGTTGTAATAGTGGTTTGCTAACAAAATAAGTAGTAAAAAAAAAAAAAAAAGGAAAAAACAAAAAAGCCTGCAAATTTCAAGACAGTTTGGCTAAAGGCACTGCAGGCCTGCAGTCTGTAGGAGTCTGTGCAGATTTGCTTTCCCTCAAATTTCCTTACAACTGTTGCCTTCTGCAAGGCATCCTGTTGCAGCAAACTGCTCCTTGGATTGCTCTTTTGGAACATTTTGACTATAGGCTTTGTCACAGACAGAAAAAGAGCTGATGGAAAACAGACTCTAGAGGGAACAGATTGTGAATTTTGTTTACAGCATCCAATATTTGGATTTTTTTTTTTTTGTAAATAAAAAGAAGTTATTTTTTTCTATTGATTTGTGTCTGCTGTCTTCCGTGTCTGAAATAGCTCTGGTCTGCTTCTACTGAATACCAAGTTTGCTTTCATTAAAAAAGGACAAGGGCAGCACTTTTCTGAGAAGAGTAGCATTCGGCTGCTTTCCGATTGGAGCACGGAACGTTTTGAAAAACCCTGCCTTGTGCCAGCTGAGTTTGGCTGGCTGCACTCAGCTGCAGAGGAACCTCCCTGGCCAGTGCCAAAAATACTCACTCCAGCACCGGTCAGGCTCTGCAAATGGTCCGAAACATGGAAAGTGAAACAGCGCCGTGGCAGCTCCATGCCCTTGCTGCCCTCCCAGTTTCAGTCCCAGGACCAGGGTCTTGTGATGCCTGCAGCTTGTGCACCACAAACCACCATGCTGGCAGAAATGTGGGGGTCCTGGTGCCCTTGAGATGTATTCAATAGGGGCTGAAGTCTCCACCTTATGATTTTGGTAGGTCTGGGGCAGGGGCAGTGGGGTGCTGTTCCCTGGGTATAAAGGTGGGGCTGTCTGTAGTGGGTGGGTGCTGCAGGTCATGCAGCATGGGGAGCTGCTGGAGAGCAGGGATGCACATGCCTGATTGATTCAGCTGCTGAATCAGTCCAGTTCTTCATGCAGATTCAATGTTTGCTCTCCTTCCCTGCCCTACAATGCTGTCCTTGTCAGTAGAGGTATTTTCTGTTTTCTGTATTTACAGGAGAGATGCCTCAGTAATGAAGGCTAATTTCCTCAAAAAGCACTTCAAGGGAATATAAAATACTAATTTATAAAGCTTGTTGCAGTACTTTTTCAATCAGGGTGCCTCAGACTGACCCAAATTTAAAAAACATGGACTAAGACTCTGCAGTACGTAGTTCTTACTAGGCTCATTCATACATGGTCCTGACCTTGGAAGTCTCACACCAGCTCAGTGCAAGTGTGAATATGCTTATTGTAATGATGAGTGAACCTGTATTCCTCAGTAAAAAAAACCCAAGCAAACAAGCTGTGGGGACAGCTCATTTTTCCAGGCACAGGAGCAGTCCCCTTGCTGAAGACTGGGTCCCTTCTCCACAGTGCCTCCTTTTAAACCTGCTGAGCACGGGATGGACCCTTTGGCCAGCCTGGCCAGGAGAGGGGGATGCACTCAACATCTTTCCTCTTGTTAACTTGCTCAGTTAGAAAATATTTTAGACAGTTTGACAAAGATGACTGCCTAAAGACACATGGAAACTGGAGGATTGGAAGCCATCTAAATCCAAATGCCTTTACTTGTATCTCAAAATCTGAGCCCAGATGGATGCTCTTATGCTTTGGAATGAGTTAATTACCATTTCTCTGCTTAAATATGGGGGGATTTTTTTGAAAGCCAGTTGAGTGTCTGGAGTGCTGCAAGTCCTCTTTGCTAAACTGAGGAGTATGATGAGGATGCAGCCAACTGAATGCTCACTTTGGAATATGTTTTTCAGGAGGGAGTAAGCATTCAGGACTGAATAAGAGGGAGGACAAAAGCAAAGTGTGAGAATGGGAATCACCTGAACAACACCACAGTGGAAAGCTGGAGGACACAATGATAGGTTACATTAGGGGAGGGAAAATGTCTCAAGTCTTTAACTTCTGGTCTCCTTGCTAAAATGAGCCTGATGAGAGAAGCTGTCACTTGGTAACAGCCTGCAGTTTTTCCTGGCCATAGAAGCACATTTTTATTTTATTGTCTTAAGAAAATTCCCCAGGCACCCCTTTACGCAGAAATGGAGCTGAGTTTCTAGTTTTTATAGGATTATAGCATCTTTTAGGTTGGAAAGAGCTTTAAGATCATGAACTTCAACCTTTTACCCAGTACTGCCAGGTTCACCACTAAACCATGTCCCCAAGTGCCACATCTACATGCCTTTTAAATAGCTCCAGGGATTCTGACTTCACCACTTCCCTGGTCAGTATGTTCCAATGTTTGACAACCCATATGGTGAAGACATTTTTTCCCAATATTCAACCTAAACTTCCATTGGTGTAACTTGAGGCCATCTGATCTTGCCCATGAAACCTCTGCGGAGAGTTTTGTAGCAATTGTTTGCACCTTTTCCCAAGTGTTTGTGTGGATCTAGTCATGCCTTCCTGAAACTGCCATCAAGCAACCTCCTTCCTTTTATTTATATGTTTTTAGTAAAATTCAGTGCATGTGGTTCTATGTATTTAGGTAAAGCACAGTCTATAGCTATAAGCCGTTGGGTTGAAGCTGTGTAGTTTTGCAACAATTCCCTAAATATCTCTAGATGTGTGGCAGAAGCAGCTCTGCATTGAGGTCTAGTCTGCATGTAATGATCAAGAGCACAAAATCAAAATCTGCAGTTTGAAATATTTAGAAATTAAAATTAAAAGGCCTGATAATATATGATGGACAGGCTCATCTCCTACACACTCACATAACCTTAGACTGTTTTCTGGATGCACAATTCCACCATTTCATGTGACTGTTGCACTAGGATGTGCCATGCTAGTACATGCCAGAAAATTTTGCGTTGTTTGGGCAAAAAACTATGTCCTCAGTATACATCTGCATGTTGTGGGCAAAACATGGGTATTCTCCTTGAGAAAAACATCCCTTAGATGCCCTTAATGTCTTTGAGGGCATAAATTGGGACTTTTCAAGAAGATAGTATTCTTAAACGTACTTTGCCTTCTATTTGACTTGAGAGTGAACAACTTTTCTGGGTGGAATGCTTTCCTAAGTTATGTTTTTCTTCCTGAAAATGGAGAAATCAAAAACAGCCAGCACTTTTAAGAAGTGGAACTCCCTGTATCTAGCCTACACAGAGGTTCTTATCTAAAGTTCCCCCCTTGGAGGGTGTAGAACTGAGTCACTTCAAAACTCATAGCTAAAGACAGTAGACGAATATGGTTTGTAGACATCTGTCTCATCCTCATCAGTGTGTGTATCTAGTTACCTCTCTGCTGTTTGAACAAAGGTGATGAGAGGTGCCTGGAGCAGGAAGGAAGGCATTCCTGAGGGAGATTCACATGGGTCTGTGATAATTTTCTCTCGGGGAATGTGTTCCTAGCGAATGTGTGCTTGAAGAGGACTGTGTGTCTGCAGTGACTGCATGGCCTTCATTTTAACTGACACTCCCTTCCTCGTATTATTCCCTTATCCAAGACACCAGTTGATCTCCTCCAGTACATTCTGATGTGGAAAAGTAATTGCAAGGAAAACTTTCTGTAAGTGCAACCAATCTTAACTCATGCTGTGAGGAAAAAGGAAAGCTACAGTCTTTTTGGGTTTTGTTCCTGAGTAATTTCACTTTCACTTCTGCCTTACTGTTCTGTACTTGCTTCTCTGCTGCACTGTCATCCTGGTTCTTGCAGCAGAAGTGGAGGGACCAGCACCAAATGCTCTTGAGGCTGTCAGTAATCCTGCTAATCACTGGTGTTTGAGAGTCACTGATGCAAGGTTGGTGCTAGATGGGTCATTAGCTGAGGTTCAGCAAAAGAAGTGGGAAGTCTCTATATAACCAGGGGTCGTGGGTATCCTGTGAAATGCTCTTCAGAAATACTTCAATCCCAGTTGTTCACTAGCAGTTCTTCATGATAGAGGAATTACTCATGCAGCTTATACAAACAATTATTTGGACATCTTAAGTGCAGAATAAGTGTTAAATTAATTCAAAATTTAGCAAAATTACAATTAAGATTCAATGAGGAAGAAAATGCACTGCAAGGTTCTTATTAAAAATGTCAGTATACAAACTAGTAAGAGAAGCTCTTCCTCAGCTTGAAGGCTTTTCTTTGGGTTTCAGCAGGCTATTCATACTCTTTGCAAACCAGGCACTTGGTTTTAGGCTAAATTAGCCATGGAAAAAGCGTATACGTCTCTTGTTTCTCACATCAGATTTTGCTATTTAGGAAGAAACAAATGCATGTTTATTGTCTGCTTTGTGATAGGGGTGTGAGCTCTGACTTGACTGATTTATGTAAGTACTGTTTATAAGTAAACCCCTATAAATGTCAGCCAGTAGTGGAAGTGAAACTAAGAGGTTGGGCTTCCTTCTCACCAGCTGTGAATGGCTCTTTTGCATTTTTTATGGAACTGTAAAATTGAGTAGCACATTTTCTGCAGATTGAGCTTTCCAACATGCTTTTCATTTCTTCCAAACCCTCTGTCACTATTAATGTCAAATATTTAAGGCGGGATTTTCTAGTCTGCCAAACTCATTCTTGCCTGTTTTTGCTGAAGTCATGGACCCCTGTGGGGTCTCACAGAGGCATTTGTGCTGTGCTAGATGCTTTGGGAGCAGGATCTACTTTGTTGCAGCCACCATAGCTCTCTATATATGCCACATTTCATAAAGTTGCTAAAAAGTCACAGAAGTTCCAAGAACTGGAAACTAATCAGTTTTCACCCAAACAGCCCTGAGTTTGTAATCAGGTTCTTACAGACACAGCTTGCCACCAATCATTCTCTGCCCCCAGGAAGAATATCTGTATTTTATATGCAAATGATGATTACAACATCTGCCTTGGATCAGGCTATTGCTGTCACTCTTACGAAGAAAATGCTTTAGGCAGCAGGGCGTCTGCAGGGCTGGACTGCTGGCCATCTGAAGAGTAATCTACTAAAAGATTAAAAAGGGGTTCAGATGCTGGTGAGGAGCTACTGTCAGTCTTTCTGTGAAATGCACACACAGTATTGGCTCAACACTGAACATGATACATTTGTTTTGTGGGCAGACAAATTTGCCACAGATCACCTGGTGCATTACTTGCATTTTAGTTGTCATGGGTGCACAGTATTGACCAATGCACATGGAAGTGCTCTTTAACTGCTCAGAGGGTATTCTCCATAGGAGAAAGGTACTCTGTAGATACTGTCCACTGCCAAAAGCTCCATCTTTGCTGTTTGAACACATTTGCATGAGTGTCTTTCCTATAGAATAATGTTTTTTCATCATCACAGAAATATCCCCTCACAGTAATTGGGACATCCATGAGGGACAGGAAGCATCTGATGAAATTTTGGCCAATGCACTAGACACCTCAGCAGATGCTGGTCAATAGATTTTTCCTTTAGCTTTAGCCAGCCTTTGGATGCAGCACTAGCAGCTACCTCAGTGCTTGAGAAAGCATGCAGAGAACATTCAATGCAGTTTTGGTAGCTGAGCTTGACCCTAGCTAGTTCTTTGTTGTCGAATGTTTGCTCTGCAATAGCAATCAAAGGGCATGACCAGGTTAGGACCCATTGTACCAGGCACTGTGCAAACACCCCTGTGCAAGTCCCTTCCCTTAGTGCTTCTCAGTGTGGAGATTTCAATGAGCTTATTTTTTTCCTTTAGCTGTCTCACAGTAAGTCAACTCATTTGCTTAAGGCAAGCTCTCACTTTTCTAAAAAATGGGATATACACTGCAAAACGTGTTCCCAAAGAGGTAATTTTCATGAAATATTACAGAATTCTGTAAATTTTCTCGCCTGCTCAGCCTGTTATGTCATAATCTCAATTTGCCTTCATGAATAACTGCACTCAGCTGCTCTCTTAAAAAGCTGTGTACTTGATGCGATACATTTTTGTCAGAGACCAGAAATCAGCTCTACAGTCACTCCAGACACGGGTGCATTTCTCTTTCCTTTGTCTTGATTTGCATTCACTTCTAAATGAAATGAAACAATTGTGAACTAGTGTGCAGCAACATTAAATGACTGCAAAGCCACAAATAGCAAACCTACTGAAAAAACAGATGAAATAATTTTCATCTCCAGAAACTGAGCTTCTCCCAAATGAGTGGGTGTCCTGAGTGGACTTACTGTTCTGAAGGTGATGAAGGTATGAAGGTGATAGCACTTTTTTTTGTTGTTTTGTTTTGTTTATTTGTTTGGTTTTGGGGGGTTTGTTTGTTTTTCGTTTTTTTTTTTTTTTTTTTTTTTTTTTTTGTGTGTGTGTGTGTTTGTTGGTTTTTTTGTTGGTTTTTGGTTTGGTTTTTTTTGTTTGGGTTTGGTTTTTTTTGTTTTGTTTTGTTTTTTTTTTTTGTTTTGTTTTCATTTCAATTTAGGCTGGCTATCAGACAAATACATGAGTTTCAGAAATTTTCTTAAAAAACAAATATTGACCCCTCTGCAGGGCTGTCTCCACCAGTTGACTAGCGAATCCACTGGTATTATCCCCATAATACTCCTGGGACACACTGTGTCTCTGAATGTGTGTTAACTGCTGAATATGTAGAATTGTTTAGAAAAATGAGATTGTTTAGAAAAATCTCAATATGCCAAGCAGTTTTTGAATGAAATTTGTTAGAAAGATGGTTTAATGGTGACAAACCACTGAATATAAGGAACTTGAGGGAAGGGGGGCCTAATAACAGACCTTTCTGTGATTCAGTAGATTTGAAACTCATATAGATATAAGCCCGTGACTATGGCAGTTTCCATGGGAGCTGTGGACTGTGTTCATTGTGTAGTCTGTGTTTTCCTCATCATTCTGTTTTCAGGCTTTATATTTCATCTGTAAAACACCTGTCAAAAATTTGGTGAGTTCATATATAGCTTAAACCCACAAAAGGCAAGATATTCAGAATTAAGTCTGAAACTCTCTGTTGTGCCCCCTGCCAGGCTATTGCACTGTGTTGTGCTGCCTATTTGGAGGGATGATAGCCTGTGGGTGACCTCCTTCATGCAGCTCTTCACAGTAAAATTTCTGGCTAATATGAGCTATTTCTAAATATTCAGTTCCACCCCAAAGTATAATGTATGCATTGACAAAAGCTTGGCTCATATCTCTGATGTTGTGATAAACATTAGAGGACATTTTTCATGAAAGCTTGGCATCAAATATAGGAACTTATTCAAATATGAACTGTATTTACTTTCTGAAAGGCATATGGATTTCTAAGTGAATCCATTTGTTAGATATAGTTTAAATAGCATGCCAAGAAAGACCAGAAGGATAACACTGAGTTTTTTTAAACTATTTCAAATATTGATCATTGTGGTTGTGCAATAGACAGAAACATTCGTGTTTGGAAAGGTTGGGCTAAGGCCTATTTATTTTACCCCAAAAATTTCAGGTCCAGTTTTTCATAGAGACAGTAAAAGCAAAAAATGGAAAAAAAAAACCGATTTCTTGGGAAGCAACTGCTTCACTAATCAAATGTATGGCCAGTCTACTACTGAGAATGTCCTTCTGGTCCAAGCTGACTTTCCCAATGACCAGTGATAGTTTGTAGCTCAGACTCCCTTCATACTATGAGGTTGATGTAATTTCTACTCTCTTTGGGCAGATAAGAGCAAAATTCTTATAGTCTGGGGAAGGCCTCCTGCCTTGTCCCCTAGAGTTCAAAGGAGGCTTGCAATAGAAAGTACAGTTTACTATTTTGTTATTTCCTCCTGGTCACCCCAAAGCTTTGTTGGCAGAATCCATTCTCCGTGTCTACAGTCATTGCAGGATGCTAACAAGAAGAGGCTGGAATGAGTGTGGTCAGGCAAAGAGTCACCATGCAGTAGCAGTTGAGTAATTTTATTTCATCTGAAACAGAAAGAATTATTTTAAAATATGCTTCAGCTCTTTAAAAAAATGAAGTCAATGTAGAAATAAAAAAATTCAATTTCTTGTTTAATAATTTTATTAAGTCTTTTGACATTTCATAGTCAAAATGTGTATCTGAAGTCATGGGGTAAATTTGTTTTTAAATAGCAAATTTTTCTGAGAGCAAGTGCATGTGTGTATGTGAGTCTATACACATGTCACACATGTGGTAGTGAGTCTATAAAGATTGGCTAATGCCTTTTAAGTTGCTGCTTTTAATTATGTGATTTAAAAGACGAGGCCTATTCAGCCACACTTCAGTGACTTCTGTGCAAAACCAAGTCCTTTTCACTGGTTGTCTTGTGCTCAAAGGAAGAAAGCATGTGCCAACAACGCTTTCTGTAGGGAGTTCCTCTGTTCATCACTAAAAATTGCAAAGTTAGCATATTGTCTGCTGAGTTAGCATAAATAGCCTTTCCCACCTCTGAGAGAAAGAGGCCTGGAGGACTATGAGTGAAAACTCTTTGGAAAGTTTCTTTGCCATTCAATCACTTTCAATTCACCTTGAAAGTCATAAAATAGAATTCAGTTTGAACATCTAGGGGCAAAGCAAGAGCAAGTGTATGTTCCTCATTAATCTCTTATGGCCCAAGCCTCTTCCTTATTTAGTCTTCTTATATTAATTCTATTTATTTCCTCCTTAATCTTCAGTGGCCTTCCTTTTTGTGGCAGGATGCCTACGTGAAATACCGTTCTTCATTCTGTGCTAAATGCAAGCTTTTTGACACTGAAATTTAGTTTTGTATGTTAAGTTAGTTTTTTTTTCCCCTATGTGCCTTTCATTCATATACCTTTGGTTACCTATTTTTAAGGAAAAAAACTCTTTAAACAAACCTCAAATAGGGAAAATATATCTCCAGTAGATAATCTGACACTTCTACAGCAAGAGAAAGTTAACCCTCATGGCTGTTTTTATGTCTTCAGATTTCTTCTCTGACATTTATTAATTCCTCATGTAAGGCAGGGGGCATTTTTTTCCCCATTGGACACTTCCCAGCTTGTTTTACAGGCCTCTGAGTTTTGGCAATAATCACAAAAGGACGTCTGCTGTCACAAAGACTACGTGGAGATTTTTAGCTTCCTAGCAAGAAATCGCTGTGTTTATGGAAGAGTTTCCAAGAAGGGCCAAAGACTTTGGCCCCCTCCCTCATGATGCTGCAGACCTGCTGAGCATCAGCTTTTTTTTCCCACTCATAAGCCAGGTGATTTTGGGAGAGCCCTTTGAGTATCTGGCGCAACTGTTGGATTGCTCAGCTCCTCCCAGGGGTCCCAGACAGTTGTTGGGAATATCTGAAGCTCCTGGAGTGTGGTGGGATGAGGAGGGGATGTAAATCAGCAACAGACTTGTATATAGGCTGTTTCTATGCCTGAGGGCTGCTCAATGCCACTAGTGTACAACTCCAAAGCTGTCAGTCTGTGTAACCCCCTTATCAGAGAATATCACAGAATCACAGAACCATAGAATCATAGAATAGACTGGGTTGGAAGGGATCAGAAAGACCATCTACTTCCAACCCCTCTGCCATGAGCAGGAATACATTCCAGTAGATCAGGTTGCTCAAAGCTCCATCCAACCTAGTTTTGAACACTCTGGGGGATGGGGCATCCACAGCTTCTGTGCAACATGTTCCAGTGACCCACCACCCTCACAAGTAAATAATTTCTTCCCAAAATCTAATCTAAACATTCTCTCAGTTTCAAGTCATTCCCCCTTGTCTTATCACTACGTGCCCTTGTAAAACATCTCTCTCTGTCTTTATTGTAAGCTTCCCTTCAGGAAGTAGAAGGCTGTGATTAGGTCACCCTGAAGGCTTCTCTTCTGCAGGATGAACAGTCCCAGTTCTCTCAGCCTTTCCTCATAGGAGAGGTGCTCCAGCCCTTGAATCATCTTGGTGGGCCTCCTCTGGACCTGCTCCAACAGGTATCCTTCCTGTGCTGTGGACCCGAGAGCTGGATGCAGTGATCCAGGTGAGATTTCATGAGAGAAGAGTGGCAGGATCACCTTCCTCAACCTGCTGGCCACACTTATTTTGATGAAGTCCAGGATACCATTGGCTGTATGGGCTGCAAATACACTTTACTGGCTCATGTCTCATCCACAAGCACCTCAACTGCTTCTGGATGGGAGTGATCTAGATGTGTTCACCCCCTCAGCCTGTATTGATACCAGGGGTCGCCCTGACCAAGGTGCAGGACTTGCACTTGGTATTGTTAAACTGCAGGAGATTCCCATGGTGTGGAAAGAGCCAGCAAGAGTGTTCTGCAATGTCCCCTTGCCCAGAGGGCAGGATCAGCTGCACTTAAATTCTTCCTTATTGTGCACTCACAGCTAGAGAAAACAGCTATCTAAAATATTTTCTTGTAGCAAATCCTTCAAGTTGGGTGGGAGAAAATTGTTTCAGGTTTTCTCCTTTGCCCTGAGAGTCCTTTGCCTTCTCTGGCTGGTCAGGCTGAAATTTGTGCTGAAAACAGTAGCGATAATTCAGGGATGTTTTCATTATTGCTGGACTGGGCTTGCACAACGTCAAGGCCTTTTCTGCTTCACACCTCACAGCACCAGTGAGGAAGCTGGATGTGCACAAGAAGTTTGTGAGGTGACACAGCCAGGACAACTGATCTCAACTGACCAAAGGAACATTCTGTACCATATGGCATCATGCTCAGCATATAAAGCTGGGGAAGAAGGAGTGGGGTGAATTTTTGGAGCAACAGCTTTAATTGTACCAAGACACTGTTATTCATGATGGAGCCCTGCTTTCCTTGGGATGGCTGAACACCTGACTTCCAATGGGAAGTGGGGAGCGAATTCCTGGGTTTGCTTTCCTTGTGTGCATGGCTTTAACTTTCCTTGTTAAACACTCTTTATGTCAACTCGTGAGTTTTTTCACTTTTTCCCTTCAATTTTCTCCCACATCTGACTAAGGGAAATGAGCAAGTGGCTACATGGGGCTGGAGTTGCTGACCATGTTTAAACCACAAGAGATCCATCATATTCCAAGGCTGACAGATAATTAGCATTTCATGGCTCAAACTAACAGGAAACAATGTGTGTGAGGATGGGTACAAGCAAGGGATTGGCATATCTCACCAGGACCTGTCGAGGAGATGAAAAGTGGAAAGATTTCTGTTTAAAAGCTGTGCGGCAGATACAGAGAGAAAGGATCAGCAGAGCAAGGATTTCAAGCCAGCATGTCTGTTTGCCCCATGGAATTTCAGCACTTCTGAGCCTTTGAGCCATCCCAACGTTGAAACTGGATGAGGCTGGTTTAAGGTACAGGCCTTTTGCTTAAGCCACTGAGAAAAAGTAATGGAAGAAGTGTTATTGCTGAGTTTTCTTTTCCTGATGCCGTCTTGTGACTCTCAGTGTGTCTCTGTCTCCTTGGTGTGCCTGCAGCAGTTAGTGTCTGGCAGCCAGACTGTGCACCACAGGCTCTGCACCTGTGCAGTGTTGCGGCACCTACCACCTCGAGCTCATTGTTGCCCGGGAGAAGACACGGAGGTGATGTAAAATCTAGAAGTAGGGGATTGAGCAAGGGACACTATTCTGGGGAAAAGTGCAGGGATGAGACATGGACTGATAACATCAAGGTGTCTCATTCCTTGTCTGGGTTTTTGTTCTTTTGAACTATGTCTATGTGAGAATTGACATATCGAACCTCAATTCTGCAGAATCCCTTCATGTATACACGTACTGGAGATGGATACGGAAGATTTGCTTCCTGCATCATATTCTGCTTTTGAAATTGTTTTGCAGTGTTCCATGTAGTGTACTTCGGACCCTTTCTTAAAAGAGTAGCTCCTTAAATACATCCCAAGTCTGGTCCTGACCATTACCTGCCCCAAAATGATGCAATAAATTTCAAACCCTCCCTTTCTTTCTCAGTGTTTGCAATTTTTCTGACTTGAAGTATTCTTTAATCCTCTTCTCATTTTTCCCATTCTGTTCAGCACAGCTCAATAGCATGTCCAGCTCTTTTGCCATGTCCTGTATAGTGTGTGTCCTCCTGGTTTTGGTACGCCTGGCGGCTAAGTGTTTCCCTCCCATGTATTTTAGGGGCTACAGTTGCCCCAGACAGAATTTGAGGTGCTGCCTTTTTTTTATTTTTTTTTTTATTTAAATTTTTTTTCTTTTAAATTTATTTTTTCATTTTTTAAAAGACTGTGAAGAAAAAAAAATTATTAATAACCTGTGAGCAAACAAACTTGGGCTACTACACTGAGGAGTGGGTGCAGTTTATGAGGTGCTCCAGAGGCTTATCCATTACATGCATTTAACACTGCACTTTAACTTCCAGCTCTGCTGGGAGCCCTGGTCATGCAATGGATTTTATTTACCTTCTCTTCAGAT
Organism: Formicarius rufipectus; assembly: GCA_013399695.1. Taxonomy (NCBI): domain Eukaryota; kingdom Metazoa; phylum Chordata; class Aves; order Passeriformes; family Formicariidae; genus Formicarius; species Formicarius rufipectus. The sequence continues at coordinate 149,849 of VXAU01004909.1, forward strand.
GGATGAACAGAGTTTGAAACCATTTCTTGGAGCAGACTGTAAATTTCTGATATGCACAATGCACCTCTGATCTGTTGTTCTGCTTGCAGCCTTTGGCCCCAAGAGCCTACAAACCTACAAAAATAATAGGTCTGTGGAAGCCCATGATCTCACAGAACAGAACTAAAGGATGGACACTGTCAGAAGGGCATCTCACTCTTATAAAATCACTTCTCTAGATCTGAGTACTCTCCACAGATGATGCTGGCTTTAGCAGGGGAAGTAGAAAATAAAATGAAACAATAGCTAGGATTTTATTGATAAAAGCCTAATTTCAGGAGCCTGTTCCAATGATATGGCATCTGTAGTCTTGTCCCTTTTCTAACAGGCTTGATGGAGACTGTTTCCTGTGTCCCCATTTCTTTGTCATAGTGAATGGGTAGCAGTAGATTTTACCTGTACTAGCCCTGTTCCCAGTCACTATCCTCCTGTTCCCCTCTGGGGTCAGGTTACCCTTTTGCCACTTTTAAGTCCTCAGAGATTTGTTCTCATCTTTGGGCCTTGGCTGCAAACAGTGCGGGTTATACATAAATTGTAATGAGACCCACAGAAGTTTGCTCAGGGTAATACAAATGCAAAATTCAATAGGTCATGAGACACCAAAAACGCTTACAAAAAACCTTTGAGAGTTGCCTACTTGTCTGGAGTTTCTACCAATAAAGGATGGTTTAAATCCCCTATTTCTTTTCAAGCTGATTACTCAGTAAAATCTATTAACACTTTGCTGTACTTTGACTTAGGGAGCCTGAGCACCAGACTTTGTCATATCTGGAACTTCATATAATGTCCAGCAAATTCCTTTCTTCACAATGAAAACAGAACTGAAAATTTCCTTTAGACAGCTGAGTGTGCTGGAGAGTATGATATAATCCTGAGGTGAACTGAAAATGATAGCAGGTGGCATTACATAGGAAAATGTGAAAAACTGAGCACCGCTAGGATCTGTAAATAAAAATAGTGAGAAATCTGAAAAACTAGCACAAAACTGAAAGTTGCAGTGAGGCCAGTAGTTGCTTATGTAAATTGTGTCATACATGGTTGTAGAATTGTCTGGAAATGACAAGTAACAGTAGCACTTTGATGAGAAATTAGAATATCACTAAAAGCAATCTGAATTTTCTTAAAAACAAGGAGAACTTAATAATGAGAAAAGCAGATCTGTAGGGCCAGACCCAGTGATTTGCCATTGGCTTCAATGAGATCTGGAGCTGTTTCTTGTTCTATAACTGGAGCAATTAAAACCAATTGTGATAACAACACATTGCCCTTGGCTTCCTCAGCTTCCTCACCTCCAGTGATGGGTGTCCAGTACACCAGGGCATGGTTACTTGCAGACTCCTGGTAATTTCAGGCCCTCCAAGATGCCCACAGTTTCTTTTGAGCCAAAATATAAGAAGTCTCAAGAAGCCCTGCATTCCAGATTTTATGTTTGGTGCACAATTGTTTCTGTTTAAATGCCACAATAGTTTTTTGCTCCTCTAGCCACCAATTAGTATGAATTTAATGTCTCCACTCTCACTAACTTGGAATTGGAAGAATCTACAGAACTCAAATATTTGACCCAAAAACTTACTGAAATCAATTGTTTTTGACTGTTGGGTAATCCAAGTAGGATTGCTGGTTGCTCTCCTGTTCTTGCTTGCAATGTTCATACAATATAGAGCTCATATTCCCTTCTGTAAGATCAGAACATCTGGCATTTCTTCTGAGACTGCAGGGAAATAAAATCAAAACAATATGTACATCTGCTGATTTATGGGGTGAGATACTGACATCACCTACCTCATAGATGGATATGAGAGAAAGTTTGGATTTAGCTTGACATCTCAAAATATGGATTTCTATGTAGTGTTCATCTAAATATCTGAGTCCTAAACAAAAGATTTTGTCTTATTTCTCTTTCCTTGTGATCTCAATGAACTTAAAATCCTTCTATGAAGAAAGTAAGGAAAAAAAAAAACCAAACAGGAAGATTTTATGTTTCCCTAGGATAGTGTCTTTAAGCAGTTGCATTTCTAGGCTGAATTTTCCAGTGATATGCTCCACTGCAGTACCCGAAGTTCCACATTCTGAGAAACTGAAATAAAAAGCTGAAGACTGCAAATATAGACATTATTTTTACCCATTAAGTCACTGATTTTTCCACATTAATGACAGGATAAAAGATATCAGGCTTCAATTCAGATTATGACAGTATCTAATGTTTTTTCCACATACGACTTCAAACTAGGAGAAGACTTCCTCTCTCATTTTCATGGGAATTTAGTGAATTCCAGTATGTATATTTTTCCAGCTGTAGTATTTTATTTGCAATTGGAAATTGCCAATTGAAATATCACCAATTGAAAAGTTGCTAATACTAAATTTTAGAAATGTAAGTTTGTTTCAAGTACTCAGGTTAGGTGGTGTCTACATGTAAAGCAGTGTCCTGTAACATTCTGGGATCGTTCTCCATAGGTGTCAACACCTGGATCTTGGCTTGTTTACCCATATAGAAATCCACTGCTACAAAATTGACAGACAGAGAGGAGTGGGTTACAACTTTAGTCTAAGGTCATTTGAGGTAAGCCTTTCCTTCGTAAGTCTACCTCCTGACAAAATCAGGCATGTTCAAGGATCTGCCTGGGTTTCTTGGGAAGGACTGAATAAAAGCAGCTAGTACAATATTCACAGGGTTGACTTTTTATCTTCAGTCCTGAAAGTGCATCTAGGGAGGCAGAGAACAGGGAAAAATCATAGTCTATATGATACACTATATACTACATATGCTACTTGCACTAACTTTCATATAGTCATAAAATCAACCAGGTTGCAAGAGACATCCAAGTTCATCAAGTCCAACCCTTGATCCAACACCACTGTGATTACTAGATCAGGGCACTAAGTGACATATCCAGTCTCATCTTAAAAACCTCCAGGGACAGTGAATCCACCACCTCTCTGGGCAGGCCATTCCAATATCTGATCACTCTCTCTGTAAAGAATTTCTTTCTAATGTTCAACCTAAATTTTCCCTTGCAGAAAAAGTTTGTTACTACCTACAAAGAGTAACCTAGCACCTTTCTACTCCAGTGAATCTAAAAGTGTGAGATTCTTGAGATTTGGCCTCTCCTGTGCTTCTCTCATGGGGTTTTCTTCTCCTCCAGCTCCTCCTGTCCCACAAAAGTAGCTCAGCCTTTCTTTCTTTTCAGGCCAGAAGCCTCTGGCTAGGTTGGCAAGAAGAAGATTCTTCCCACTGCCAAGCTGCTCAGCTGGTCCAGCCTTGGCTCCTCACAACTTTGAAGTCTGACAGGTTTCAGAATTAGTGCAGCCCACCATGGCATGGTGTATTTCCCCCCGAGGCAGGAGTCTCAGGCCAAAATCAGTTTGGTTCCCAAGCTGCTTGATGCAGAGATCCAGCCTCTCACAAGGGTGAAGCAGGAGTGTGTGCACTACTACCACCATGGAAACCATACTTCTGCCAGAACAGTGGCAGCCAGGCTGAGTTGAACCATTTGTCACCTGCTGAGCTAAACAGTGAAGAATGCAATGCAGAAGTGCTGCTGTATAAGACACGCTGCACGGTCTTAAGCATTGATGTGATCCTGGTAATGGGCTCAGTGAAGTGGAAGGACAGTCTTGGTTTAACCGGAAGAACTAGATTGAAGGTTTTGTGACTGCTTAGTAGGAGTGCAGTTTTCCTTTGGGTCCAGGCTGAATTATTTGGTTGCATTCAGCAGAGCAGACAGATGTTCTCTGCCTTCATCTGAGAGTCAATACCTTCAGTAAGTTGAGGGCTTTGGAGGTTGATGTCTTGACACTAATATACATTGCTGACAGAGGTAGGAAAAATAATGTCAGATTTAATGGTTTATGGCTGTTCCAGCACACAGTTTCCATCTATGACTTCTACAGATGGCAAATATTTCTTGCTTATTCAGTGCAGCATGTATGTGCAGCAAGTATATGAATATGCATATATATGCATAGATGCAGTGGCTTTTATTCTCATTGACCATACTTTTTCAAGCTTCAGATTTTGTAGACATGCACAGCACAGACTCTACAAAGCTTCTTTTGTTTTTTTCCTGAAGTTTTGCTGAGTGTGTACAGAGAAATCTGACAGAATTTTGTCACCAACATCTGTAGCCGCTAAATGCAACATCAAATTTAGTCAGTAATTTGTACCTGTCAGTTTTCATTCTGATTGCCACATGCACACACAAGTCCTGAACAGAAAGGTTTAGGATAGTCTTTGAAGACTGTACATCATTTATTTTTCTCCTTCTCAGTTTCATTACTAAAGAGCCATTTATCGTGAGGTTACAGTTTCACCAGTTACCCTCTGCAAGGATAATCAGCTCTCTCCCCCACCCCACCTCCTTGTGCCCACATATGAAAAAGAAATGCCCAAATGGGCATTTCTCTTTGCCCATAAAACTGTTCAGTCATACTTTGTTTATTAATCCTTGTGCTGTTGCTGGTCTCTGTTTAAATATTTTGAAATTTTACATGAGCGGTAACTTGGACAAGATCTAATGGACTCCAAAAGGATTATAATAAATGCTAAGAATAAGATAATGTGGCATTTAAACAAACAAAGAAGATCATTTTAGGGACTGTTTGCTATGATATAAAGTGTCTTTGAATATTTTGGGAAGAAAAGTAATCCTTAAATATAAGACTTAAAAAAAAATATATATATAAAACTCCAGAATAAATTCACCCCTCCTATTGGAAACAGTATCTGTCTTTACTCAAGCTAGACAATTTCATAAGTCATCTTCATTTTTTGAAAAAGACATCCTAGAATGGTTGGCAAATCTGGCGATCCAGTGGAAAGAATTTCTGGATGTTCAGCCAGTCTGATCCACGTTTTGACATTTTATGCAAGTGAATCAAAACTGGTTTCCCCCTATTACTCCAAGCTGCTATTACAATCATTTCATAAAGATCTGATTACATGCTCACAGAAAAGTCATCAATGTACTGGAAGAAACTAAGAAAGAAAGCTATTTCTGTTTATGCAAAACTCTGGAAGTGCAGTGCAGGTGATTTGCTGTTTAATTACACAGCTTGTCATGTATCCAAGTCAGCAGTCCGGCACTGTGTAACAAAACCCTCAATAATGGCTGTTACTGTTAGCCTGAAAGAGCAAACAGCACCAGTCTAACTAACTTGTCCCTAGAAGACCAGGGAAGTACACCCCTCTGCTAGCCAGCTCAGGGAATAGTGGATGTGTTGAATGGTCTAACTAAAACGTAGAAAGATGGCACATGCTCTTCTAGAGATATTTCTGAAACTGCTTCTTTGGGTGAGCTTTTAGATGTGTTGGGTGTGAGGTTTAGGGTAGGAAGATTGTTTCATTTAAGTGGTGTTTCATTGTGTTCTAACCTCTGGAAATGCACACAATTTGGGTTTCTTTTTAGAAGTCTTTGTACTAGCAGGACCCATGAGTCAACACATGAACCTGAAATTTCTGGCACCATCATGGTTAGTGACTCTCCTTGTGATGCCTTCTCTGCTAGCTTCTGACTTACCTGGCTGAAAGATCTGTCATCTGGCTGCAGTGTGATAAAAAAGCCAATCATTCACTTAATAAACTGCACAGTGTCTTGGGGAAAAGAGCCAATCTGTCTCGTCTTGTTTTCTTCTCCAACCTTTTGAGGTGCAATTGTATGTGTCGGTAGCTGATCTTGTCAGACTCAGGACTGAGGCTGTTACTCACAACTTGGGTGTCACACCCAGACTGCAAAGAACTTCTTGACCCTTTTGGCAGACAAAGGTGATGTGGAGAAATAGACCGAGAAGCAGAAGATGTTCCTTGATGCCCAGCCATATCTCCTTCTTGCAGCTGATGGAAAATCTTTGGTGCTGAGAGGACTGGCAAGCTGGATTTTGTCGGTATACCACACATCCACCACATTGTCACTGCCCAATGAAGGCAGTGGATGACTCTGACCAGGACTAGTGAGGTCCTGCCTTCAGCCAGGTGGAGGAAAAGGGCAACCTGGTTTACTGAACTGTGTGGATGCCTGGCACATTAATCCCACAGAATCATAAAACTCTAGTGGACATTGGTACAAAGTGTACCCTAGTGACATCAGACTTCAAAAGGACAGAATCCAGTTCTATTTCTGGAGTGATGGGGTGCTCCCAAGACCTGTCTGTGTTGGAAACTGAGGTAAGCTTAACTGGAAATGAGTGGTAAAAACACCCTATTTTGACTGGCCCAGATGTTCTGTATATCGTTGTCATAGACTACCTCAGGTGAGGGTGCCTCAAAAACCCAGAATTGTACCAGTGGGGTTTTGGTAGACCTCCCCTGAGTATGGAGAAAATGAAACATCTGTCTAGCTTGCCTGGTCTCTCAGAGCATCCCTCTGTGGTGGGGTTGCCAGGGGTTAAACATCAGCAGGTACTGATTGCTATCCTGACAATGGTGGCAGTATTTTATCAATTGAGAGGTTACCATTTGTAAGTTGGTTTGGCCACTGGAGAAGTTCATTTGACCACTGGAGAGTGAAGAAATGACCAGTAAAACTCTTTGTTGATGGGTAAACAACTTTCTGGTAGCCTCTTTCCCAGTTTTACTTTTTAACTCATGGGCACTAGCAGAGCCACGATGCTTTTGAAGACTTTCCTGGTTTCCTCTGTTACATGCAATCTTTTCAAGGGGTCCAAAAGTGAGTTTACTGCTTGTTTGGACACAAGAATGAAGATGTAGAATTTCAGACTCCCAATTGTATTTCCTTCCCACTGAGTGCCTGTGTAGCTTCATGCTTCGTTTGTAGTCCCCCAGGGAATAGGAGTGTGGGCAAGGATGCAGATGGCATGTTACTTGTTTTGCTGAAGGACTCCTCTTGTCACCTGTGAGCCTGAAATGGGGATTCCATGGCCAGGTTCAGTGGAAAGCATATGGACCAGTGAGGCTGTGACTGTGGCATGTGTTTGAGAGCAGGAATCATGATGAGAGCACCCAATGACACACTGCCAAAGGTTTTCAGTAGTACTGCTTATTGCCACTGCAGTGAAATGAGTTTTGGAAGAATAAACCCAAGCACCTCAGACATTAGCAGTCACTGCAGTGTGCTACCTCCTGGTATTTTCAGTTATCTCCTTGAAGTTTGCAAAGTATCCTCCAATTAGTGGCAACATAGCTACTCTGAGAATTAAAGTACACTTAGTAGAGCCATCAAGTAATGATATGTAGGATGTGATGTGCCAGTGGCATAACTTCTTTGCAGACATCTACCTAAGAGCTTTAAAGAGCCAGACACAGCAGTTTTCCAGTCTCTTTCTCCCCCGAAAATGGTGTAAGGAGAGAGTGCAGAGGAAACCCAATACTTTCCAGTAGAACAGGTGAGAGCAGGGGGAGGACATAGAGCTGGAAGTTTCTGTGTATCTCGTCTTTTGCTATAGAGACCCTCTTTGGGCAACTGATACCAAAAATTTAACTTCTGGGCAGCTAAAATGAAGTGAGATGAGTTTAGTCCTCTGGTGTTTTTGATAGGTTTATCTTGGGACTGCCTGGACAGTAAATAACTTGTATTTGCCTACGCGGGTAACTGATTTGTGCTAATCAGTATCTTAATTTCTGCTATACAGCTGGTTCTATGGCTAACCTGCCATAAAGTATTTTGGGTTCTTTTAGAGTAAAGCTGGACTTTTTTATTTGCTGTCTCCAAAGGCCATATTCAATTCTCTGTATACTTTGGCCCCTTACTTCATATCGAAGTTAAGTACCCAGCTCTTCTGTATCATGACATCTCCCTGCAGTGACATATCCACCTCCAACCTTACTCTGACAGCTCTAATGACATTTCAGTTTGCATATTCATGTTCTGCTAAATAGGGATGCGTTCCTACTCTGGGTCAGAGAAAAAGAGAAGTGTGTAGTGGATCAATGAAGTTGATCCTGTCAGAAAATGATTGAAAAAATGGTGCAGATTGGGAGTCAAAGCTATCAGACTGCAACAACTGCATGGGTATGTTATCCTTCTTCCCCCTACAGTGTTTGAATCAGCCTCTGTCAGACTCTGGTAGTCAGAAGGTGTATTGGTGCTGGGGAAGAGAACCTAGCTCTGGCTGCCTAGGCTCTGGGAGAAGAGGCACAGGGAAGATGGGCAGAGTGAGGATTGGCATATGGTCATGATGCAGAGTGCAGATGAACAGTTCCAGGAGCTGTGCTCTGCACTGCCGTCTGCAGTGCCTATGCACAGACAGCATTCTGTATTTTGTTGATTTGTAACTACTATATGTGATTTAAAAGTTTCTATCTTTCTTTCTTCACCTCCAAGTACTCTACTGTGAAATCATGGTACAGGACAAGTAAAACAGAAGATTTCACATGGGCTTCCTATAAAAATAAAATCAACTAAACTGTACATCATTGGTGAGGAATAGATAGCAGCCTGTGTCTTGCATTGGCTATTCCTGTAAATACATTTTTTCTTGAAAGTAAACAGCTACAAGATGCTGTATTTCCAAGAGGTAGAATAAATTACAAAGGCAAGGGGCCTCACAAGATCATGATGGTAAGTCGCTTCTCTTTAAATTGTGGGGACTTCAGCTCCTGTGGCCACGTTAATTATTACAGTGGTGGCACTCCATCACCAGATGCAATGAATCCAAGACATCCAGTATTTAGAGTACAAAACTGCAGTTTGTATTGTCTCTGAACAATCAAAGCAGATGCTAAACACTAGTATGACCAGTGTTCCACCCTAAGCTGAACTGGGCTGTCCTCTGCTGAGTGCAGTCAAGCTGGAGGAGTATGGAAAGTATGGAGCACATTGGAGGATTCTGATGCAGGCAGTTGCAGCAGTCAGACCTAGATCCATACAGAGTTTTAGAGTTCCAAAGCCATCAGGAATTGATAGACATTTTCCCAGACTGATGTCTGTTTGCAGTGGAACAGTAAGGAATTCAGTAACAAACCATGAGTGTAATTCTGGTTTTAAATGTCCATGGCACTTTTTGAAGGTCACTGAGTATAGCAATCATTACACTGGATATCTTTTGATTGCTTACTTGCATTTGATAGCTATTCAAGCAATAATCAATGCAAACAGGACACATATAATTTGCCTCTCTTCAAGCTTAATAATATTTTGAATTTGCTGTTGTCATAGTCCTGCAAGTTTTGTTTAGTGTGTGAGCAGATGATTCCCAGTGTTAAGGTTGCAATCACTGGCTGCTATATTGAGTTCAAACCCTGGCCAGGAGTTTTGGGCATTCCTGTGAAGTTGCCCTTCCCTTTTAGACTTACCAGAATAGGTTTGTCTCAGGCCTTTGACTCATGGAACAGTGTTGTGGAAGAGAGCTGAAACATGCAAGGCATGCAATTCCCAGGTGAGTAATAGGGTAATGAGCGCCGGGCGTTGGCCAAATGGGGTAAGTCGCTGCCTCTGGAGCCAGTGCCTCCTCTGAGGACGCCGGTTCAAATCCCGAGGAACTTGCTGTCGCCGTCCGAGCGTGCTTGGCCGTGGCAAAATGAAACTCAGGAGTAAAGGGGGTGGGGACAGTTCCACGCACACTGTGCCTCACCTAAAAAATCCATTGCGCAGGCTTATCCCAAAATCTTCGCAAAGTCCAGCCAACAACAACAACAATATAGTAATGGGACCACTGAGCATAGTAAGAAATACCACCCTCTGAGAATACCAGAATAGCCACTGCCTGTCAGCTATTGCTATTCACCAGGGTGGTATGCACAAAAATAGAAATGACAATTGTGTCATACTTGCATGTCGTGGCCTTGGATTTCCTCCATCAGTCCACAGATTCAGGAAGTTCTTGGGTTATGGCAATATAATTATTCTAATACTGATTTTATTTGGCATAGACGTACTAGTAACAAAAGTTGCTCAAATTTCTTCCCTAGTTAGAAGTCCATTTAGTGTCTGATCAACAAACATAATGGAAAAATTATGGTTTGATAAAGACTTCAGTTAAAACCCTGGATCTGGGTGGAAACACAAATTGTGTGAGAACACTGAAAGGAGGACTTGTATATACAGTCAAACTGAAATGGAAAGAGGTGAGGCTCCACGACTAAATCAGTAAAGCGAGATGAATAAAGGAGATATTTTAAAAGACACAGGGAATACAAACAGCATAGTAGGGGAATACCAGAAGAGCAAAGGCTACAATAAATGAGACAAATCTGTATGTCTTTGGAGGTGTCAAGCAGGAAGAACATAATTGCTCTTTTAGGTATAGTATATAGCATTTTTCTAAAAGTTGTATGAAATTGAAAAGGGAGGACAGAAAAAGAACAGATTTTCATTTTCCCAGCCTATTGATGTTGACTCAGATTCAGGTATGGTCAACTGGCTTTTGTTAAAGGTGTAAGTTTGGAAAAAAATAAACAAAACCCCAAAAAGATTTACTTCTCCACCAGTAGCTCCTTCCTTGAAGAGTGAGATGCTTAGTCAGAACACAACTTTTGTAACCCTTGACCTTTCTAACCCATGAGTTAGAAAGCTCAAAGATATAGTTTGGAGTTAATGTCTGTGTTGTTTAACGCATATAATACTATAAGTGGTTCAACTTTTTTCTAAAAGTGCTCTATGATCTAGAAGAGTGTGACTAAGATGATTAAATAGCTTGGAGTTTGTACGTCTGTGCTACGGTGCCTTGTAACATCCTGAAAAAGTCCCCTTCTTCTGCAGGGCACAGCCTGCCTCTTCAGTCCACTGCAGAGCACTATCTGTAAGAGGTGATTGCCTAAGGGTAGGAGAGGACCTGTGCCAAAGAGGAAGAAGCTGGTCCAGAGAGCTCTTGCACAGTACACTGGGGCTGGGGCCGGTCCCATGACAGCAGACAGCAGTGGGAAAGAAAGCTGGAGTACACGATCCTGAGAACATAGCCCATGAATCCCGCCCATGGGACCAACAGCAGACCCTCTGCAGCCAAATCCAACAGACCCTGGGACTACAGATTGTCTTGACAACAGATGGATATACATGTTTGCCCTCTGTCTGAAGTCTGGTCACAGTCCTTGTCAAATCCCCAAAAATGTTGCTTTCTGCCAGCAAGCATTACTACTGTTTTATCTGGATCAAACCAAGAGTATCAAACTTTCATCCAGACACTGGGGGCCACTCTGGATTTACACTGGAACAGCACCAATGTTACTGAGGTCAGAGTCTGGCAGTGGGTGCACAGAAACAGAAATAGCTGCATATCAGGAAAAGGAGACAAAGGAATTTGTCATGAACTGTGATGTGACAGGAAAACTAAGAAGGTTCATGAGAGTAGATGGACTCAAAATGTATTTTGTCTTATTTTAAAATATTTTTATGACTTGTGTAATTTAACACAAAATACGTATTTATTTGTCTTTATTATTTGAGCCATTTTATATAATAAAAAGAAGGAGCTTAAGCTTTCTAGATTGAAAACTTGCATAAATCAAACATGGGCATTAGATGTTTTTTTGAAGAATGTAACGATACCAATGTCTGTATTCTACTTCCCTGAAGGTCTACAAGGTGAAAGGATGCCATGGTCCAGCTAATAAAATGCATGTGTATAAGAGTAGAACCCATGGACTGAATATCTCAGGACCTGTGTACTTTAAGCCTGGACAAGAAATATACTATTTATATTTCTGCAAGGTAAATGCAAATAAAACTAGACATTGACAAGGATTACTCAATTTAACTCTAGACCTTTCAGAGTAAAACACCATTCCCACAAGTGGAAATTAAAAATGAAGGTAAAAGTAGGGCTTAAGTTTTATTTTAAGAAAGAAAAATAGCACAAAGACAGATAAGTGAATGCTCTCAAATGCAGAGACACAGTTTTTGAAATTAATCCAAAACTAAGAACAGATTAGATTGTATTACTCTGCCAAAGGGGCAAGTTCATCTGATGTTGGACAAAAGACTCAATTCATTAAAAATTACTTAGGCGGATACTGATATTTTTGATATTTCACCCTCTACACTGGAGTCAAGATGGTGATTTTCTACCTGATTTAAAATTGAAAAAGGTGCTTTTATGGCTGCCTAGAAGATACATGAGAAAACTAAATTAAAACAAAGCAAATAGCCTTTCATACTGAATTAGAATGTTTCAGCCAGGTAAGCAGAGGATCGTCAGTAACAATGCTTGAGTACGAATGGGTCTGGACCAGAAGTGGCTTTTTCTTCTGGGCTCTTGTGATTGCAAACCACTGTCTTTCCCTCATAAACAAAAGCAAGAGAATCGTGACAATGAGGGGCCCATGTCTGCTTTGAAAAAAAGACCTGTGTCTTCCAGGAAAACCCTGCTTTTCCTACACCTGAGTACTGTCCTGTTTAACACCTTTATGAATGACCTGGAGGAGACCAACACTTGATACACATGATTCATAGAGACAGATTTGATTAGACTGGTTTTAACTGCGAACTCCCTGTATACGAAACACTCCTCAGCCTTTGTCTTTGAATTTCTCATGACTCTGAGTAGTTTTTGAGCCAGACTCTCAACAGGAATGCCATCATGTGTCTAAATTGAAGGTATTCAAAAAGTAGCACTCAGTTGTGAGGTCAGTGTACAGACACAAACATTTCAAAGGTCTGTGTTTTCAACGTGTTCTCTACACTTTAGAATTTGTTTGGGATATGAAATAAAAAGAGTTATACTAATAAACTTGAAAGTCCCTGCCCAACTACACATGGCTCTTTCCCTCTCCTAATAGAAATTCTCAGAACACACCTACAGGAAAAGTCTCCACATAAAAAGTAGGAGGCAGAGGTAAGTCTACTGAGACATGCCACAGGTCCTTCTCAGTAGTGTAAGTCATATTGAATTGTCTAAACATAACTATGATAAATATGATAGGAAAAATAAGATAATAGTGAAGGTAAGTATAACCAAAGAAATCTACAGAATATACTAGTGTCTTCTGTTCAACCCCAAGAATCAGTACCACCACTTTTTTAGGATTTATTATGACATTCAGACATAATTCTGCACTATTCTCTCTTCTGACAAGTTTTTCTTCCTTTTTTTTATTTTTTTTTTTAAATTCATACATTTAATTAATATAAAATTACTCTCTTTCAGAAGTATTTCTTCAACATGGTGCTTCTAGTATTAGCCCTTTAAATTTAGTGGTAACACCTGGAGGCACACTCAAAACAGCTAATTGCAGTTTACTCCCGCCACTTCTTACAGCTGTCTGCCCTTCTTGTTCTTATGTCCTCCTTATCTGCTTCCCAGATCTCTAGGCATAAAGCCTGTTCTCTAAGTCTTTCTGCAATAGCATATTATAATGTGTGCTTTGATCAGTAATGTTGTTCCCATTTAGAGAGCTTAATATATTTATAATCTATATGACTATGGGTAAAAAAGTGTGGGTATTGACAGTCTTTCCTCAGCCTGTCATGATGTAAGGTGTCTTGAGTTCTGTAAACTGACCATGTTACTCACCTTTAGGCAAAGAAGTATAAATAGATTATGAAATGGGAAGATGTAAGTTAGTTGAAATGGAGCAATTATTAAAAATTTGTGTAGACATAGATAAAAAGTAGGTGGGCAGAGGACAACAGTTCAAGGAGAATGTGGAAAGCAAATGGAGTGTATGGTTTTGTGGCATTCCTCTTGCAGACTATGGAAAAATATAACCTGTTACTGCAGTTAAATGATTTGAAGAAGGCAGTGAAAGGTAAGAAATAACTACATGAAGAAAATAATTTTGTAAGAAATTGAAATTCTAAAAGAGAAATTCTGTCAAGGTGATGGTTTCAAGAAGAAAGAAGAAAAATCTTTTCCAAATATATTGAATAGATCAATGATTGGAAATCTACCAATATGGTGAAATGAACTCTGGTGGGCAAGAAGCTAAGGAATGAGGAAAAAAAAAATCAGTCTTATTTTCCAATCAGTGTTCTTAAATTTTGTAATGAGCAAAACACCCATTTGCTGATTCAGATTGTCTGTAAATAATACTTATAGCTTTTGGTTGCTAGAATAAATGCCTGACGAGACTTTGGCAGCAGGAGCTGGGGCTGAATGAGAATCCCTCTTCAGTGACGTGAAGAAGGTTTAGGCAGTTCAGCCACCAAAGTGGACTGTCTGCCTGCCAAAAGACATGCGAGATCGCAACCAAAACTTCAAGTCCTGTTACTTCATGTTTCCCTTGGGATTAGTTTCTCATCTTGCAGAAATCAATCACTGCTTCACAGGATCAGGCTCGAAGTGTTTCAACACTAGGTAAAACTATAACTGAAAATACAGTTCCTGTTTGATGAAAAATAAATGCCATCCTGCTGAGAGCAGCCACAGCCTTGGAGTCAGCAGCGCTTGGAAAGGATGAATTACCTTTATAGCTTTCTTGATAGATCAAGCAATTTAGGAACTCCTGGGGATTAATTTAGAACAGAAACTGTTCTGAGAGGCACTGGCACTTTCACTGTCTTGGGTCTACCTGTTACACCAAAAGCCAACCACTGCCATCAGTTTTAGGTCTGGAAAATAGTTTTCTTGCTGTTCATCTGATTCTGCAAGGATGTTTTGTACCTAAGTAGATGAAAGAACTGGACTAAAGTATTCAGAAGAAAAAAATGCATCGCATTACGTAAACTGTGCCCAAAATTTTTGTGTTCTATCCATTAATTGCTAAGTAATAATAACATCTGTGGTAAGGATGTATTATTTTACCCAGTTTCCAGTCACAAAGCTAAATTTTTTCCAAATTCTCAGTGCTAACTTCTGCCATTTGGATTCTTAGGTACTGCAATGAAAAATGAATTCTCAACTCTTATGGATCTGCATTTCATAGCAAGACAAGTAAAGTAAAAATTGGCTTTATCGTAGGTGCCAACAGAAAAATTTCCAAATGAAAGCTTTGTCATTTTAAATTCACAGGCTGTTGGGGTGAAGAGCATTCCCCAAGTCCAACCCAAGACTCCATGTATTAGATCAAGACTTTGGCTGCTGTCTTTTTGCCCCCTCTCCCCCTCCTTCTTTTGCACAATCCTCCTTCTCTTGAACCAGACTGCTGCTTTGGGACACAGGATTTCCATCTGCTTCAAGACATTTTGTTATTTCAAGGGTGCTAGAGAGATAAGTATCAGCGTTTTTAAACTTTCTATACAATTTCCCAAGAGAGTTTAGTAACAGTATCAGATGAATTCTGTGAAGTGCAGCTTGCATAACAGCGGCATACAGTCCAGAGATGATTTCATTAATGAGGGAATACTAGGCTTTTGGAAGATTTGTCACAGTGAAGAATTCAGGGCGTGCAGTTCAGTTCCCAGTGAGCTGGTATGTGGGCATGTCTTATCCAGGGAATCAAAATAGATGATCAGAATACTCTCTCTTGTCTGAGGGATATGTGAAGATGTAGCTAAGTGGGATGACTGAATAGCTGAAAGGATATGAGTTTGCTAGAACATCTGAGTCTAAAACAATATCAGTTATTAAATTGAAGCTTCAAGTATATTTTGAGGCAGAGATAAGTATAGGACGCCTGGAACTTGTACAGTGATCCAACTGGCTTACTTTAAACCTTTCATGTAGTTGGCATCATGTGGAGCTGGGATTGTTCATGTGAGATTGCTAATACTCACTAGTGAACACTGTTCTATAGTATTTTCTTTGACACCCATTCTCCACCAGTTATGTTTTCAGTCTGTAATTTCCATTCATATGGATGTCTTCCAGCTGACTGGATTTCCCTCAATTAATCATGTTGCTGTTTGCACTAAAATCACAGATCTTCACTGCTCTTCTCTCCGTGTATGACTTAATGTGCTGTGGTTTTTTAAAGTTATCAAGCTTCATAGTTCCTTTCTCTGGCTTTCTTCAGTCTTTCAAAAATAACGTTATTTATATTTGCCAAAAAAGTGAGGTGTGGTGAGGGCTTAGTGAGACAGGGAAGGTTCAGTCAGTCTTATCCTCCTTAAAATGGTTTTGTAAAGTCGGTTCTTTCAAACAAGACCTCTGTCTCTGTGCTCAGACACAGTAGGTATTGAAAGAAATTTTTACTTCCATTTTGCATCAAAATAATCTCACTGAAGCAACTAAGAAGTACTATTTATTCTTTCATTGTTTTTCCACCAGATGTTAAGTCTATAATGGTTAGAAAGTTCTGTGTGTGGAATATGTTCCCATCTCTCACCAGGTTCGTATGTGTGAACTAGTGAGAAGACTGGTAAATTCCCATTTCATTTGTGTATAGAGATACTGCTTTACACACATTTCTTCCTCTGGGAAGACCCTTTCTTATATCTCTATGCATTTTAATTTCTTGATATTTCTTAAGCTGATGCTATTGGAAATCAAAGGCAGAGGATCAAAGACAAAGGTCTAGAGATGTGAGTAAGTATGTAACTCGATGCAATTGACTTTCTTCTCTCTAGCTTCCATATTGAATTCTGTAGGAAGCTATTACTTGGAAGATAAGGAAGGTGAGGTGTGCCTTAAAAACATTTATGATTAGATGTAGAAGCTGAACACACATAAGTTCTGAGGTCTTCTAGTGCTACTCCCCTTGATTTCTGTAATATTTAAGTAAAAATGCTGACAGTGTTCAAAAATAAGTGATTACTAACACAGCACTGGCTAAGACATAGCAGACCAAGTATGGAGCCTATATTAGTGTTTTCACATATGCCAGTGAACTTCATTCCTAAGTTTGACATGTCTGTTATTCCAGACCTGAGAAACTACTTATAGCAAAAGCTCTGATTCTGTAAGTGGTGCTATTTAAATTGAGAGGTTTTTTTTTTTTTTTTTGTTTTGTTTTGTTGGTGTTTGTTTTTTTTTTTTCCCCCCAAAGGTTGGAGAAGAAGGTGGGAAGCAGCTTCTAGAAGCTCAAGTTCCAAGTTGACAATTATTCTATTTCTCCTTGAAAAGGATGCCAAATTCTTCCATCATTGAAAATTTCTGTACTGCTTTTTCTACACCACTGCCTGCAGTCCATATAAGCTATGGCAGAGATCCAAGTGACTTCAGTAAGAGCACTACCAAGAGGGAGAGGGTGGAGTGAAAGGATACAAGTTCAACAAGGAAGAATAGAAATCAAATTGAATCATAGCATCTTAAAATAGTTATTTATCATAAACATCTTGTCTTAATCACCCTGAATATCCACTGATTCCCAGGCTACCTTCTTATGCCCTGCTTTGATGGGCACTTCGTCTAATGTGTATCATGTGAGGAGCTTCATCTGAATAGTGTCACTGAGAGAGTTTGGTGAAAAATGAGGGGAAAGGCTGTGTTCAAGCTACAGAAAGAGGACCTGGTGCTGGAATGGAGGGCAAAAAATGTAATTTAACTCCTTTGAGTATTCCTTCCACCATCACCCTGTGCAACATCTAGGCATATGGTGTGATTCTTGGGGCTGCCCTGTGCAGTGCCAGGAGTTAGATCCCTGTGGGTTCCTTCCAGCTCAGGATATTCTATGATAAAGCTATTGCAGAGGTCGTTTTGTTGTCTGTCCATGTCTTGCAAAAGTGTCAAGGTTCACACAGGGCTCATGCATTTACTGTCTGCTGCCTTCCTCTATGCTCCATGGATAGATGAAGTACCTTAGCAAAAATAACCCAAAATGTCTGTAACACATAAGATAAATGAAAAGTTGCACCACAGAAAAAAGGATAAGAGGAAAATTTGAATTTGTAAATCTCATACATGGGCTGAATAGTACTAAGAATTGTGTCTGTTTCTGCAAATATGTAAACTAACTTTTTTTTTCTTTCTTAAATATTGTTTCAAATAATAAGTAATATGATCTTCTGATTTTATCCCTTGTTATTCATGGAACTCTGACTTAGAAGAAAGCATTTTCAGTGAGCAGGCTGGCCCTGTCAAGCTCTTGCTGTTCACAGCCTTTGTTTTGGGTCAGTGGGTTGTACTGTAGCAGCACCTCTTGCTGGGGGCTGTGCCTGCTGCTCACTGGAGTGGAGTGCTTTCCCTTGCTTGCTTCACCGGTATTTTTTTTATTTACATACTAACTTCTCTGCTCCCCTACCCTGGACAAACTGCAGAGAAAGCTTGAAAGAATATCTCTGAGTGTTTTGTAGTGTTTTCTTGTTTTGCTGGCTGTGATCATATCCAAGTGACAGGTAACAGGTACAGACTGCACCTTCTCATACACCAGTGTGCCCAGGTGGTCAAGAAGGCCAAAGGCATCCTGGCTTATATCCCAAGTAGTGTGGCCAGCAGGACTAGGGAAGTGACAGTCCCCTTGCACTTGGCACTGGTGAGGGCACACCTCAAGTGCTGTGTCCAGTTCTGGGCCCCTCACCGCAAGAAAGACACTGAGGTGCTGGAGTGTGTCCAGAGAAGAGCAGCAGAGCTGGTGAAGTCTGGAGCACAGGTCGTAGGAGAAGATCTGAGGGAACTGGGGTTGTTTAATCTGGAGAAAAGGAACACCAGTGAGACCCTTATGACTCTCTACAACTGCCTGAAAGGATGTGGAGGTTTATCTCTTCTCCCAAGCTGCAAGTGATAGAACAAGAGGAAATGGCCTCAAGTTGCATGAGAGGAGGTTTAGATTGGATATCAGGAAAAATTCCATCACTGAAAGGGTTTTCAAGCATTGTAATAGACTGCCCTGGGCAGTCTGATGTAGTCACCATTCCTGGAGGTATTTAAAAGACATATGGATGTGGTACCTGGGGACATACTTTAGTGGTGGACTTGGCAGTGCTGGTTTAATGGTTGGACTCAATGATCTTAGAGGTCCTATCCAACCTTGATAATTCTACGATTCTGTGAAGTGAAACCCCAACATCTTTATGATTGCTGAGAAACTTAAGCATAGACACATGTTCAGTAGGAGTTCTGAGCTACTTGTTGCTGTCTTTAACTTTGATGCTATGGCAGACAAGCTGAATGTGCCTTGTGAACCTACTATTGAATTCCTACTGGGTTTGCTGGTTGTCATGCCTGTCTCTTGTGCACTGACCACCTAAAGAAAGCTGATTTTTTTTTTTCCCTTTTCTTACAACTTCTGGGTTTTGTCCAGGTAAATGCTTATAAGTTAATTTCATGCTTATTCCTGGAAGCAATATAGCAAGTGAACGGTGGACAACATTTGGGGTCAGAATGATATGGGGGATGGAATAAAGCTGTACGTCTGTATGGTTTCCAGTGTTGGGATGCCACCTGGTACGATGGGAGAAGAATAGAGGGTTGATGAGTCTTCTGTGTTTTGTTTGTTGTTTGTTTGTTTGTTTTGTTGGTTTGTTTTCAGATCAACAGATGTAAAACACATGATATAAAAATGTGAAAATTCTGATATTCACACTAGGGCAGAAACAGGCGGGGAAAAATTAGTTATGATTTGGAGAGAAACTGGGCCCTGCCCAATTTCACTTGCTGTAGTCTGTTCTCCTCCAAATGCTGTCCTTCCCAATGTCCCCTGAAGTGATCTGCAAGAGCCAAGCTTCAGTACCAGAAGTAAGGAAGTGTCAGGTGTGAGTAGATGTTGCTGTCTGCTGCATGTGTGATCTGATGCTGGAGTTTTATCATAGAAATGCTCATTCTGAAGCATATAATAGTAAAAGGACAATGTTTGTTCAAGTTAGAATATGTGGGGACTGCTGCTAAGAAGGAATTAAACTTGGAAGTCTGTGAAGTTAGTAATATTTTTCCTTTTCTTTCTTTTTTTTTCTTTTCTTTTTCTGAAATATTCTTGCCTAGACCTTAGTTTAATTTCTCCATGTTTGCACAAATGTTTTGGTTAATATCTTGAAATGTACTCTTATTTGAGTTCTGCTTGCAGCTCTTGGTATAAAAAGGGCCTTTGAATTGAGGCAGACAAGTAATACATATCATGTCTTACACTCTTGTAACAGGCTTTTCATCAAAATGTAATTAGAGCCTACTTAGAGTAAATCAGTAAAATTGTTTCTTCTTTGAAGCAAAGAAGAAGTCACAAAGGGACCATCAGCTTTTCCTATTACAGGACTTCAAACACTATGAAAATCTTAGGCAAATTCTACAGAACTTAATTTCAAGTCTTACAGGGTCTGATAGATGGGATCTCTGTTATCAGTTTGTATTGCATTTTAGCCCTCTGGTGGGGTGAACCCTGAGTTCATGACTGAGCTCTGGTTGATTGATTAAACAAAGGATCAGAAAATGCATCAATCGAGAATCCCACAGGCCCTGGGAAGATCTGAGAAACAGGTGTTATGGGTCTGAACCTCCTCAGGCTAACAGAAGTTGAAGCCAGTGTTTTCATTTCATGCCTGGATGAAGGCTCTAACCACCATGATGCAGAAAAGGCAAATTTTGCCATCTCTACCTCTCCTGGTCGTGGTTCTGTATCAGCTGGGGTGCATGGGGATAACTCAAATTCACAAGTGGATGAAAATGCATATGGACATGATTTTGCCTCCAGAAAGTTCAGATGCTACTGAAATATCTGCCATTTTCCTCTTGGATGTACCTAGGTAGTGCTCTGCATGTCAAAGCAGTTGTGGATATCCTTCAGACAGCACAAGGATCTTGTCTGGTTTTGTACAGATTAGAGCACATGTTTGAAGTACCACAACAAGCACTTTTTTAGCAGGTCTGAATATGGCCCCTTGGGACCATATTCATGTTTAGCTTTCACAATAGCGATAAGAGAAAAGCCCTTTTGTATAAAATGACAACTTTGATCGATGTCTCTCATAGTCATTGGTCCCAGGAAAATGCAAGTGCTGTCTAAAGCGAATCTAATTCTGTCTGTATTTGTCAGTGATGAAAGTTTGCTTTACTAAGGTTTGGGGAAAAACAAACAAACAAAAAAATGCATTTATTATCAGGAGCTTTGCTTGTGTTGTGTTTTGGTTTATTTCAAGAATTTTTTTTTTACCAAACAGATTGTTTTCGTGCTCTTGGAGGCTAGTATTTTGTGCCAGGACTTTACAGCCTCTTCTGGCACTCTCTGTGCTGAAAGGTGCTGATAACGAAGCCGTTTATTCCTAAGGAAGACTTCGGGTTTCTCTTTGTTTTGGTTTGCTGAGACAATAAAAATCCTGCATTTGTGCCCTGGGCCATGCAGGCATAATCCATGAACCAGGGCATACAAGCTGACTTGTGTATTCCCTAGAATCCACAGTGGTTTGTCAGCAATGTGCACGGGTCACTAAGTTTCTGACTAAGCTGTTAGCAGCATTTAGGTGCGCAGTACGAAAGCAGAAGCCCAGGGATGGGATTCAAAGAGTGAATCTATGGGTAAGAAAAATTAAATTAATTGTTGAGTGTACTGCGTGAGTGTTTTGCAATCCAGGACACAACATGCCTTTATCATGTTTGTGCTACCTACATAAATTATAGCATAGTTAGGAGAAGTATACAGGCAGGTTAAAGATTGTATCTGGGAATTTATGGCAAGATTTTTTTTTTTTTTTTTTTTCAGAAAGGATCTTGTTGTGTCAGAAAAATGCACATTCTTCAAACCACTTATTGCTTCAGTTTCTCTGACTTACTGTTTTCTCCTCTCAATGTTTCCATGATGTTTAGCCAATATATGCTTCAGTTCTAAAAAGGAAATGAAACATTGTCATGCTTGTGCACGTTTTATTGAGGAAAAGAAATAGAATTTTGGAAGCAGGATTTGGGATAAAAAAGTGTAACTGAAAAATGCTCCTTTACTATAAAAAACCTCCTTGGCAAACAGAAATAACTGTTGTGGCAGGAGCATAGCTCTGGAACTTGTTGAAAATATAGCAGAGCTATAACATCTTTTTGAACTTCCCTGAGAAAAGACTTAAAGCACAGGTTAATTCTGTGCCTTTTTCAATTCATGCCTGAATTACTTCATGCAATGGAATTGTTCTCTACACACCTTGACAAATATGACTAGTTTTGAGCCATTTCAACAAGAGTCTAACAACATGACCTGACATCTGTCAATGTCAGAATGATTTACCAGTTCAGGAAACTTGAAAATTGCTTTTCACTCATATATGTGCTAGCAAAGGATTAGCTTGCAAAGAAGAGTAACCAAGAATAGAACTCTTTATGGTCTAGTTTTATAGTTGGATTGTTATTTCTTGGTTGTTTGTTTTTTTTCCTTTTTTTTTCTTTCTTTTTAGGATGTTATGTCAATTCTAGGTTTCTTATTTGACATAATTTTCCTCATTGCTTTTTCTGTCTGAAAATGGAGTACTTCTGCTTCATAGCATGAAATTGGAGGATGGAAGTAGTGGATTCATCTACAGAGATAATTGAATCATGGGGGACTCTCCTTTCAAGAGAAGAATTTTCAAACATACTGACAATCAGATCAGCCTACCTGCCTTCAAGCTGAGACCATGCTCTCGTGATAGTCTATGCTACAGAAGTTTGCACTCAGGCTCTGTTGGGATGTGAACAGAACAACTGCACTGATGGTAAAATGGTCTCAGTGTATAGACTTTAACCAAGCCAGAACCACCATATAGGATTGTTAGCTCTAAGATGGCCCAGTCAGAAGAAAAAAGATAGTCCTCTGCTTTATTTTGGTCTAGGAGTCAGGTATGGCAGAAGGGAGCTCTGTCACTCACCATTAGTTTCACTGTCCCTATGCATCATTTTTTCTTTATTTACTTATGCAAATAGTGTTACAGGCTTAAACAGTAGTGTAGTCCTGTGCAGTGATTTATGAGGGTAATAGTGAAAACAACAGATAGGAGATTCTTTATTCATTCTAGACTTCAGCACAGGTAATATGGAGCTCAGAAGGGAAGGGAAAACTCAGAAGGAAGAATTGTGAGCTATGGACCAGAAGCTGCAGGTTGTAATGACCTAGGCAGCTGAACTCATGCTATTGATAAGGACACCTTTCATAGACTTCAGGTTTTGTTCTAGCTTACTATTAGGATTTCTTTCTGCTCTCTGAGAATTTAGCATCTACTTTGCTTAGTAACACAGTTTATCCAGCTGGGTGAGCCTAGGGTGCACTATGGCCTCATGTTTCTGAGATCATTCCATAAAGCAGGTGTGGGTAAAAGAATTAAATTAATAAAGTGTAGATATGAAAACTAGACATTCTTTTTTTCATCAGCTTTTGAATGCTTAGGAATGAACAGGAGAAAGCAGAGGTGGAGAACTTCTTTGCAGCCGTCCCCCTTTCCACTGACATCAGAAAAGATTTGCCCTTGAGACACCATCCTGTTTTGGAACAAATATCATTACTTCAGGGTCATGTTGGTGCCAACTTGCTGTTCAACTTAGCTGAACAGGATACTTCTATTTTTTTTTAATTTTTTTTTTTTTTTTAATGTGTGTCTGTATAGGATATTTATCAGAAAGCTTTTGTAGCTTCCTTCCTTGAAGCTTATTTTAGCCCATGACTCAGGTGCTATAAACACTGGTACTTCTTGCAGAGCTCCTGCATTGTTTGCTGCACCAACATGGATTTAAATTGTCTTAATGAATAGCTTGCTGCTGTTGTGGGAAGCTGATTACCCCCTCCAGTTCACAGGTGCAGAAAGTGGGAAAACAAGCAACAATTATACAAATTATTGCTATGATGCTCTGACAGTACACTGATTTCGGAATGGTACTGCAGCTACTTTCCTTGAAAGAAGAGCAGTGGATGGACAGATGCTGTGCTTCACTCCTAATATAGGAAACAGATCTCCTAAGAAGATCTGTGCCCATCAGTGGGTAAGGAAATAGGTGCAAATACAAAGATCTAGAAGACTTGATGGTATGTGTTTCTTGCCATTTATTTATCCTCTGTAGGGACTTTCTGCCCTCTACAGAACAAAAGTCTCGGAGCCCCAGGGTGACGTTTGTAGTGACAATGTGGGGAATTGGTCTTTTATAGCGCCTTACTGCTCTCCTCTCTGGTGCTTTCTGAGACAGTGACCCAAAGGGTAAGCTTCATCTGGCTGATGAAAGAAGGCATAATGCCTTACTAGCTCATGTACCATGCTCATGGAGGAGAAACATCAGAGGTTGCCCACAAGTCAGAGACTTGAGTGCTAGCACTGAGGGTTCTCTCAAGTGCTGTCATTGTACATGATGGTAATGTGTTTTCTGGGTCAAAATTAGGTTGTGAAGAAAGGAATCATGTTACTCTTGAAGAGTTAATGGAGCGAAACCCTGTGTTCCAGGTTTTCTTCTACTGGGACATGACAAGCAGCACTTTTTATCATGGTTTGCCTTGCAGAGATAAGGGATTGATAAGGGAACTGAGAGCTGATGGAGCCACAGGAGGAAGTGGGGACTGTGGTCATGTGTAACCTCTGAGTAAGCTTAGTAGCCATAGTGCTGGTGTCCCAAACATAGCAGTCATGGTCTTTATAATAAAGTTTAGAGGTTGTATTTTGCCCCTGAACATCTGACGTAGTGACTTCATTAGAGTGGCTTGCTGCCTGCTGATGCACTGCTGATATTACCTAACCATTTTACCTCACAGGGCTGTTGGTTGCTATGGGCGACTATTCTCTTTAATGCCTAGGCTTTTGAATTATTACCCTATTTTAAAGCTGCATGACAGCATGCACAATATTTTTTTTCCACGTGTGTTTCTTTGCCTTTTTCTTTGGTAGTCGTCTTGTTGCCAAAGTGTTGTCTTAACATTATGCTGCTTTGCTAGTGCATGTTTCTCTGATGGATTCTTTGGGAAACTGCAAGCTCAACTTGCCATATCAGCTACACAACTAACAATCAGTCTAAAACTAAGCTGGTTTCCTGATAGATTGAGGTCACCCTTTAGAGCGGTTGCCTCTTTCTACCTGGATTAAAAGTGCTTGCAGAGATGTTCCAAGTATTGAACAATAATTGAAAATAAAATTTCCATTTCAGCACAGCAGCTAGAATTACTAAAACAGACATAGAGAACTCATTAGCAAAATAAAAGGCCTTGACATGCTCTGTCACAGTGAAATTACTCTGCAGAGAGCTGTGCCAACATGGGCTCAGTGGTGAGGAAGTGCTGCTAGTACATCTGAAGGAGCTTGCTTCTGGTCAGGTGTGTTCAAGGAAGCATTCTTGCTGGAAGATGCTCTTTCCAAGATGTACTGAAAATGTGCACTCTGCAGTCTCTAGATTCTTACCTCTCAGGCTGTTTAACCCCCCGTTTTTTTTTTTTAACCGGCTGTGCTAAATATGCAGGGCAAGATATTGTCTGTCTGCCACTGTTCTCTAGAAGAAGCCTTGAGGATAGATCATATTGGCAAAATCTAGTGGAAGAAGGAATGAGTTTAATCCAATTAATGAATTTTAAAAAGAGATGTTCTTTTCCTTAATATTTCATAATATTTTCTGCGTAATTTCCTGATAATAGTTCAGTTAACAGACACAGGCTTAGAGGATATACAAACAGTGGTCTAACTTTTGGCTGCCACTAACAATCATGAAATATGGTGCATGCTTATCTGAACTACCAAGAGAAAACATTTCCCTTACACTATATATTTTCCATTCACATAGACTCTATAGTAATAGCAACAAGATTTTTTTGCTACTCTTATACTGTTTATTTTTCCTTTGCTTGATAACAGCAATACTGTATAATGCAATGAGTTCCTGATGATAAGCTGAGGATGAATATTGTTCTTTCTCTGTGAATAGTGCCTTCTGTCCTACATCTGACAATTAGAAGCTATGGAAATCACTATCATTAAATAGTCTAAAAGTCAGCATGGAGGAATAAAGGGCAGGGGAGAATAAAGGCAAGGCAGGCAGTAATGCAACAGCAGTAATAGCAAGAAACCTTTCATGCTGCATTGCTTGATGCTAAATACATCTTCTGTGCAAACAACCATAATGTCTGAGGCTTGTCAGAGTTTGCCAGTCATAGGCACATCTTTTTCATGAATGGGTTTTCCTATTTTTTCTTTATTCAATGTTTAGTACTGGACAAAATTTGGGTTTCTGCCTTTGATAGTTTCTGTTGGTGAGACACTGCTTTGCTGTAAGTTAGGAAGCTTAACTGATTGAGTGGGGTTTAGTCATAGTTTCAAATATTCAAGTTCTGGTCATATTGAAAGTGTTACTGTGTGTGTAGGTCTGTTTTAAGTATTTGTGTATGCATAAAAGAATTTATGGTTTGGGAACACAAAACTAGAGTAACTGAATAAGCAAGTGCAATAGAAAATGCTTCCTTGCATATTTAGAGAACTATGTTGCACTTTTAAGCCATTCTAACAAGTGCTTTGTCTGAGGAGGCTAAAGCATCAATTATACAAAAATAAATAAATCTAGATCATCATCACTTTTGAAAATAATTATGCAGTAATTGCTATCACACACTAGCAGTCATATCCCAGCAACATCAGTTGGAAATTGAACTTCATTACCCATTGTGAGAATTTTAAAATGTGCATAGGACTTTGTACCTAATAATCAATTCCTAGAAAAGTATGAATTACCATTTCTCAGAATTATTGTAGAATTTGTCTTCAATGCATTATAGAATTACCACACTGGGCAGAAACTATTTGACCTCAGTCAGCTTGCTACTACACTGCATCTGGGTACCAGATCAAGTGATTAGGTATTCAAGGCCTGCTGTTTAAGCAGTTTGCTGCCATAGTATGTGTCACCTCCTGCTTGAAGGTCACAGCTCCAAGTCTGGTCTGCTCCATTTCAGGACCCTTTTCAATATGACACTGGAGTAATAATGTAAAACAAGCTCTGTTTCCCCTTGCCTGAAATGATATACTGCACAAGCCAGTACAGTTAGTAAAAACTTTTATCATCAGTATTTAAAACTGTGTTTTTGTGTAGGTAGAGAGGTCTTATAGGCTTCTGATTTCATTGGTAAGCTTTTTGCTGGCTAGTTCTTTGTTGGGAAGTGGATATGCCAGTTTTGACTTATCCTCCTTTTTCTGACTACATGGTGATATAGACTGTAGGGATAGTACTGAATGTGCTGGCATTAGTATGATGTTTCCTAAATTCCTTGCTGATGTTGCAACAAAGAAGTATTCATGCAACAGGCTTTAGATCTTTTCTAGCATCATGTTATAAAGGCTGTGTGCTTTCTGATCCAGTTTATGTGCTGTGACAAAATTGCAGTTTTTGTAATATTTGACAAGACTGTGATATGTTCATCCAGAAATTTGGGATATGTTGCACAAAGTGATTGAACTAATATGAGATTTTAAAACTGTGCACAGAACACTACACAGCAGTTCTAGATGGTTAACCTTGTCTCTGATGCACTCTTTCAGCTGGACAGCTAATTCCTTGCTCTGAGATAGAATAATTTTAAGCTAACAGCCTAAGGATTTGTGACATAGATGTGGTAAATGTTCAAGAAAAACCAGATATTATCTCTGTGGAACTTGTATTTTATTGTGTGGTACCTGTAATGGAACCCTTGGTTGAGCAACGTTGATATGAGTCAGCACAACAATTTTGTTCTACTTTTGTGCAGAGATCTATCTTTTCCCAGTTTCTCTTTCCCTGCCTAGTTCTAGGTTTCCGCTGGATGTGAACTTTCAAGAAATGGTAATAAAATACTATATTCTAATGGACATGAAAATAATGTGTAGAGTGCTTAGTGCTGCTGTTCTACCTGAGCTTTTATGATTTTGTTCTCAAAATGAGATGCACCTCTTTAATGGGAAATAAAACTGATTTTCAGCTGAGAATTCTCCTCCCTATAACATCTCTTCTTTTTCCATGACAATAATTCAAAATCCAAAGAGAATGTAATCTTGCTGAAGCTTTATTTTGAAGAACCTCAGACTACACTGTTATCTACTCTTAACTAGACAATTTAAACTGCCTTAGAAGGCAATCAACATGTGAAAGAATTTGTCCACAACACTGTTCTTTAAATTCAGTTCCACGTGACTATATTCTTCATTTCCTGTAACTTTGATACAATCTGAAGTATTTAATTTTGGTTCTGGTTAAATTTTCATTGGTGCATGTTTATCCACAGCAGATTAAATTAATATACTAATTAAAAGTGTTGGAATATGCTAGAGTAATTTTTTATATTTCTTTTGCTAGTAATACATATTGAAACTCCTTATAAAATATAATCAGCACTTGATGAGTTAAAACAGTTAGAAAGGTGTTTACTGAAAACTGACGTGCAGCAAAAAGCTAATTGTGCATTCAATAACTTTTTCCCTTTAATTTCAAAACAATGTTTCATCTCTAGTGGCTTATTTAAGATGATTTCCAATATAATAATGTCATGAATTTTGCTACTGATGGATATATGACATCTGACTTCAGCGTCTTCAAGGGACACTATATTTTCTACATTATTAAATTTTACTGGAACTCAACATTGATTAAAAATGAATTCTACATAGAGTCTTGAATGTGTAATTTAATTTCTTTTATATCCATAGGAAACCACTAATCATAGCTGTGTTCAGTGACTGAACACAGTACAGAGACTGGCATTCCCACTGTAACAGCAACGTGTAGTTTGAAGAACATATCTTTTTCAGACATCTGCATAAACATCTGATAAATATGTACACTTCTTGATGAATACAAGCTCTTCTGTCCTTTGAATTCAGTGGGGAGATTGGTTATGTAGAATTTCTCAGTTTAAAAATACTGCATTAAATCTGCAGCCAGATGTTTCATTTCTGCTCCATGTAGCAAGGAGTTCATGTCTAACTAACAGCACCTGAAGTAGACTGAAAATAAAGAAAGAAGGTAGAAAGATCAGAAAAAACTATTATCACTCTTTTCAGTGGTATTATATTGAGTTTTGACCTTTTTAGATCTTTCATAACGTGTACTGTATGTGCAGGAAAGCAGAAATAAATGGGGTTGGGATGTTGGCTTGAACTACCAAAATCCACACTTAGTCATCACTGAGATTAAAGCCAGCTCAAAACTCCTTAGATGAGCAAGTAAAAGTCAAAGGTGGCAGAGTGGAAAAGGGGATCTGTGAGGGGGTGATGAATAGAGATTGAGATCTAGGAGGAAATTTCAGGAAGGTGGGACTGTGGTAGTACAGAAGAGAATTTCCTTACTAACACCACCCCCTCACCAGATCTAACAGCAGAGTATGACAGTCAGATCTAATTTGGTCTCTGAGACCAATCCTTCCCTTTAGCTGACAGCAAACCTCCTCGCTGACCATTAACAATAGAGGTGCTGCAGTTAGAATGAATGGGTTTGGGATTTAGTATGGCTGAGATAACTGAGTGACATCTCTTGGTACTGTCATCAGAAAAAGCTGAGTGTCCTGAGCCTAGATTCAGCACTGGAGAACATTTTTCCATTTGGGTTAGATGTAAATTGTGGGGAATCATACACCTCTTTGAATTTTCAAATTTGAATTTTTAATCTTTGGACCTTCTTTCTGCTAAAAAAACAGTGCTGAAGTAAATTGAAAGAACTATTTCAGGAACCCTTTCAAGATTTGTTGTCTCTATGAGATACAACCAAAGAGCTGTACTACAAGCAGTAGGTTGTACTGCTTGTAGACTTGAAGAAAATAGAAGCAACTAGTGATTTGGAATGAAGAAGGTAAGTGCCAAAGAGAAGAACTGTATGATAATGGGTGGTGTGTCTAAGCACAAAGGCTCTGAACTGTAGAGGTACAAGCACCACATTGGGCTGGTTGGAAAGAGCAAAGAAGTGAGGTGATAACTGATGTAAGCTGGAAGTCACAGGCTCTACACTCTCAGGCACATGTTAGTGTGGCAGGCCATGGCAGATAATGTTTGAGGTCCTCTGGAACCTCACCCGGGTCTCCCTGTGGCATTTTGACAAAAGCAGAAGAGTTAGACTTTACATTACTGAACTCAAAGATGGCACAGTTTGTAATATTTTAAAGCACTTCCTCAAAATATGAGAAACCTAGGAGGCTACATAATTGATTTTATAAGGGAGAACAACATACAGGCTATAATAATTAGTATAATATGGCATACAGGAAAGGGTTCCAGTATCTCTTGGGAAATGAAACAGTCTTGATTTCTCAGATACTATTCTGAACTGGTGTTTTTGAGAGAAGGCAGTATTGCTTCCAGGCTGATCTCCACACCTATCTCTAGCTCCTGGTGATGTCTCTTCATCTCTTTCTGGGACTCACTGAGCTTTTCAAATGAAGGACAGAAAGTGGCTCATTTGCAAACCTATGCATAAATTCCTCTGTGGGAGCTGAATTAAGTCCTTGTTTTCAGTGTCACTTCTAAAATTCCTGAAGGTTCAACCCAGTTCTTGCACTGCTAGAAAAAAGTGGGGAACATTATAAATACCAGAACAAATAGCAGTTGATGACCGAATAAATCTGAACATATAAATTTTTTTTTCCTGAGAGTAACAATGTATCATTTCAGTTATATCATTAAAACGGACTTTTTTTTTTGGTAACCACTTAGGTTAATGCTACAGACTATTATTTGGGAAGTCTTTACAGGTAAAGATGGCACATTCTAGTGTTCCAGTTCTCTGCTGCAGAATGCAGGGAGAAGAAGTCTGCTGAGGAAACGGGCTAATTATTGTGTTGGTAATTTGTATTAAATATATTTTATTGACTTTTTCTAGGAACAAAGAAGCCTACTAAGGAAACCTCCAGCATGAGTAAGTTCTCAAAAGTAGGTCAGCCAAGTTTGTGTTTTGTGCTTTGACTGGTGCAGGAAACAAGTGTGATGCTCTGTGGGTAGAAACACATCATTCTGCGTCATAAAGCCACTTCAGTCCTCTTTTTGAGGACTTACATAGAACTGTGACCACTTTTTTGGAAGTGCATTTTTTTAATTTATAGGTAAATAACCTTTTCTTGACACTTTTTGCAAATGAAATTCCATTTGAGACCTTTTAAAAAAATGAGAGTAACAAAATAGCATGGATTGCATATGGAATGAATAGCTTATTCAGATCTCCAGTCATTGGAGGATTCTTCCATCCTACATGACCGTTTTTCAGTCTCTGATTCCCACTTTGCTGATATTTTTTTTCCAAACTATAATTTTTTAGCATCCTAACGACTGTATTTATAGGCCTTTGTCATCAAGGAAGACAAGTAAAACTGGTTTCCATTTATTCTTTCTTGAAAAATTCTCTTAAGTGATGCCTTGTCTTTTTCACTATATTGATCACATGCTCATTTTACATTGTACTGAGATTTTATTTACGCTAAGCCATCAACAACAGACAAAACTATGAATGAATTTTTGTGTTTTTGTACTGATACGGGACTGGAAATACAAAATAAAGACCAAATGGAGATGACTGCAGTGCGAAAGTTGCTTATTCAGTCAAAGAGCATATACAGCCCAGCTGCCAACATCTTGTTCCTTTGACTATATTCTCAATAACGAAACTGCTATTTTCTTACAACTCTGATCAAACTTCTGAATTCAGAGGGTTGAATTTTGGGCAAATATATGTGTGGGTTCATCTTCTGTCTGGAAAATTATCTCTTTCTGTGAGCAGCCTGCTAATAAAATGAAAATGTAGTATTTTTTAACATAACATTCAAATGCTTTGACTCCTTTAAAGAATTTATAGCAGAAGTTATGGATAAAGGAAACTTGGATAATGTATTATATCTGGTTTTCTTAATGCAGTTGACAAACTGCATGCCTGAAAATCAGTCTAATTTTCTGCAATACAAGGATAAAAACATTTGAAAGCTGGACAACTATTAAAAATTCTGAGTTCTCTTGGAATTTTTCAAGAATATGTGCTGGGATCTGAAGTACTCAATGTCTTAGTAACAGGTTTGTGTAGTAGTGGAGTATCAAAATTTGCTGATGACACCAAGTGATTTAGAATCTTAAAGCCTGAGTGAAGAGAGCTGAAGAAACGCCTTCTGATACCAAAGAATAAAAATAAAAGCTGAAATTTGATCCAGTTAAATTTAAAACAAAGTGGATGGAGAAACTATCTGAATCCTGAGTGCTCTGTGCTGGCCTCTGGGTCAACGTGTTTTGGTGCCTGGGAATACGATCTTGGGCCAGAAACAGGCTACTAAAGTATTACTTCAGTGTTTCTCAGGGAGCTCTGGGGAAAAGCAAACAATGCTATTAGAGTTTGAACTCAGTGTACAAAATGTTTCATAAATCTATGGGGTTTTTTCCACTTATGAAATACTTAAAAAAAAAAAAAAGCACATAATATTTCCAGTATCTGTTATGGCTGGAAAAGAAAATGGAAAAAAGGTGGGACAGGACTAGACATCTACATCCTGGAGGGAGATGACAGAAGGCCCTAAAGGTGTAAACACTCTGAGGAGGATGATCTGGGAACAACTCTTTAGGGTCTTACTCACTAGAGGAGTTAGGGAGCATTGAGTGAGGTAATACTTCACCAATAACTCTGCCAAACTCCTTGCCATTGGACATTGTAGATATCATTTTATGCCACAAGGGAATTCATAGAAGAAAAATTGATCAAGGGAATTCATAGAAGAAAATCCATCTTGGCAATTAAATTCAAAGAAAGCAGTGTTGTTTCAGGAAGCTTTTGTGCCTGAAAGCACTTGAGACTGGAAGAGAGTTCTTGTGGAGTGTGATGTACTTTGCCTCCATCACTGTCTTCCTCAGATGTCTGAAGTTTGTCCCAGTTAATCACTGGGTCCTTGGTCCTCACCTGGTATACTTGTAAGTAAAGCTGAACAGTTAAAGTTATTTATTTGATTAAAGATTTCATTTTCTCTCTCTCTCTCTCTTTTTTTCCAGCTTTTATTCTATTTTGTGGTGTAGCGGGACAACATGATCTTTGCCAATTTGCTGTATTCTTACAACCAACAACATATGTATTTCTCTTGTCTGTCAATCAGAATGTACTTCAGCAGATCCAGATGACTCAGGAAAAGTGAAGCACCTGGGGAGGGAGTACAAGGGTTTTTTTAAAGTGGTCTTTATAGTTTCATAAAATAATATTTTTATTTTAAAGAAAAAAAATGAGTAAGGCAATTTTTTTCCCATATATTTTACAGATGTTTCCCAGAATATTGTTTTAAAGTACTCTGTCCATTTATGCCTTTTGGGTCCAAGAAATTTAATTTTGTTCTATTTCTAAGGATTTTGGGAAATGGTGAGAGAAGAGTGATTAGTTAATGTTATGAACCTGGTATTGTTTAGGCTTCTAAATATCTTTTTCTCATTCACTAATCTGAAAAGCTGTTGATAGCAAAGGCAGCTCAAGGAGATTGTGGAACAGAAGGAAATGCTTTGTGAAACCTCTGTATGAAGAACAACCTCTTCATTCTTCTGGAGACAGCTCACATAGATAATCCGCTTTAGAACTGTGACCTATTGACAGAAAAAAGTAGCTGGCTTGTTTGAAAGCACAAATACCCCACGTAACGCTCATCATGTTTTCTTTGGTTGAGGCTAATTTTGCTTCACCCCACTACCCCCCCCCCTTGTGTGCTGTCATAAGGAAGGGGAATAACAGATGACTGTGAATGAAGTGGTAGCTTGGACCTCTACGTGAACTGGAAAAAATGGGAATACATGTAATTTTGGGTATATAACACTGATTATCCACACACAAATGAGCAGTAAATGAATAGCCTAGCCTAATAATAACTCATAGGAATGAGTAGCTTTTCAAAGGGCATGTGGTTTTCTCTTTTTGTTCCACTGAGTAAAACCTGAAAGCCTTTATGGCTCTTACAAATGGTTAAATAAAACAAGGACAAAAAGAATTTTTTTCCCTAGAATTCTTGGGCACTATTTTTTTGTTTTCTCATGAAATAAAAGTGAAACCCGCAGTGTCATAATTGGATTAGTAGTTCTTAGTAGTACAAGATTAGTAGTTCTGTAGAAATTATGGTTTATGGCTGCTTGTTGATATAGGTTGCACAAATATGAAAAGTGCTAAAGAGATGGCAAAACCAGTGTATATTCAGATCAGGATCTGCCACACTAGTGGCTCTTTGCAAGATCCACAGTCTGAGTAAATTTTCTGGAATGTCCTTACTATGAGAGAGAAGACAAAAGGCAAAGGGCCGGAATCTCTACTCAGGTTCAGCAAACAGGAAGGTCAGTGTAATAACTACTCTGTATGATTTCTGCGGTAAATACACAGACAATCAAGTTCAGAATTGGAGTTGGTGTTAAGTCCCACTGAATTGTAGCCTAGCCAATAAATCCTTTGTTGTGTGAGGACTTTCTGCTTTTTCCTGCTGGGGAGCAGTGATTGTGTCCTTCAGAAGCTTACATAAATTGGCCAGGCCTGTGGGGTGAATTGGCCCACAAAACCTTTTCCGTTTAATTAAACCTCCTATTGGGATGTATTCCAGTTATTTTACTGAGCAGGATGTTTAAATCACTAAAGTCAGTTCAAAATTACTAACATTTCCCTGTTACACAAGTGGAAAAATGTAATCTTCAGAAAACACATTCTTTAACATAAAGTACACTAAGCTAATATACATGAAATATATTTGTAAGATACCTTATATGAATACAGGGGACATACGAGATGTGTTTCTGTGTTAAAACTAGATGGTGTCAATTATAAGGTGTTTGTTGCCTGCTTGTCAGATCACAACATCTCCCATATATGCCTGTTTACACTGGTCCTATTTTTAAGACTCTGTTCTGAATTCCTTTGGTCTTCTACTTGGTAGTTCTCCCTGCTGATGGGCTGCTGACACATCTGGCTTCTGGGTTTCCAGGGATTATAGACTAGATACATTCTGATGATTTCCAGCCATCAGAGAAAATCATGAACGTGGATCTCAGTGGCAGATTTGTTAAAACAGATTTTGAGTTGATTATGAGATGTGCATCCAGATGTTCAGATGATGAGTGACTTGGGAGCACTTATCTACAGCTTAAAATGTCACCACATTAGTCTTACCCCTGTTTTACCTCATGCAGAGTACAAATGCACAGCTCATTAATGCTGATATGTTTTGCTCTAGAGCTCAATAATTTCAAATCCACTTCAGTTTTGAACCACCAAGACAAACTTTGTGTTTTGCATTCAATTCATGAACCTGGTAGAAATTTGGGATTTTTTTTTCTGTGAAGTGTTCAGTAGTCAGTTTTTGTCAGATACAAATTATTTAACAGAGGAAGAAAATCTAACCCCGAAATTCTGACAAAGTCCCTATTAATCAAAGAATGATAAAAATGGCAAAGTCTTTATGAAAGACTTCTGATTCTGTGTAAGAATCATCCTTGGTACCACCAATTATTAAAATCTCTCTTTAGTAAGAAAGGTTTTTTTTTTGTTTGTTTGTTTGGTTTTGTTTGTTTGTTTGTTTTTTTAAGTGCATTGTATAGAACAACATCCTTGAGTGTTTTGGGGCTACTGTCAGCTAAAGACTGGAATCAAGGAAACACCTGTTGTTTGGCCAGTGTCAGGAATTCTACGGTGATGATTATCCAACACTTTAGAAGTTTATCCTCATCAGCACTGCATCAACTTCAGTGTGCAGAGGTATCCTAGTGACTCTACATTGTCAAAATAACTTTTCTTGTGGTTAATGTACACCAGTGCTAATCTCACTCCTTAGAGGTGTATCTACAGCTTGAGAACAAATAGGCTGTGAGGTTATCTGCCTTCTGCTAATTGTATTTTAGCCTTATCTAATTAACTTTTTCTGAATCTACTTTATAAAGATTGCTTATTTAACCAGTCTGATCAATCTTAAAAATTATTTAAGAAATAAACTGCTAGTTCAGTCTGGGGAATCATCCAGTGTCATAACATCAATGTAAAAAAAAAGCATGACTTGAATTACCAGCACAATTTTAAATGGGCAGTAGTTAGTTTACTCTGGATAACTTTTCATTGTAGAATGTAATGATGTAATTTAATTTATCCTCTCTTATTTTTTTCCCCTTTATTTTCTCCACCTCTGATTATAGATTGACTACAAAAGCACTGGGATTTTTGTGTGGAAGGTCTTCCAGATATAGACTAATAATTTAAAACAGGGTTTTTTTTTGCCAAAAAGAAGAGTGAAGGAGAAATTTATATTATCCTTACATGATCAAATATCTTTGTTAGTGCTTTTCATAAAATTTTCATAAAATGTATTGCTGTCGTTTGGAAATATAAGGATTCCAATCAATATGTGATGTGTTTATTTTTGAGAACTACTTTTTGTATTGTGTGGTCTCTTTATGAAAGTCGGTACAAGCTTGTCCAGTTTTTTTGCAGGACAAACGTACCAAAAAATAAGTAAGTTTCACAAAAAAAAACAAAAACAAAACCAAACCAAACAAACAAACAAACAAAACCCAACAAAAACAACAACAACAAAAAGCTTTGTTAGACATCACAGTAAGGAAAGTTCTGATTTTAAATGAGACAAAACTGCAACCCTTTACTGGCCAAAGTACAATTTAAGTACCAAAACCTGGCTTGTAATGGTTTTGTGTTCTGCTTTTCAGACTGATGAGTTGTCATAGCCTCCTGTTTGTTTTCAAAGGATGGGGCATCCTGTTGCTCCCATGGGTTAAGTGCCTGTTGGTGATGACCCATAGATACATGCTAGCATCTTTCTTAATTCAAAAAATTGTCTTATCCTTAGTCTAGGCAGTAATTTGCATGTCTTTCCCAAGATGAATCTACCCAAGATGAATCCTTTTTTCCCCTTCTTTTTTAATTTATTTTTTTTTTTAATTTGAGGGATTTGAATGTTATTGTTAGTGCTGATGAACCCACAGTGCAATTGCCTAAGGTAGTAAGAAACCAGACTCTCCTCATCCCACCTCTCAAAATGTGTGATCTAAATGAAACGATAAGACACCTACACCACAAAACAGTGTTTTTCTGCTTTAATGTATCTTTTTAAATTTTAAAATTAGAAGATGATACTTTTTAATTTGACATCTGCATTTTAATATTCAGCTAGTTTCTTTAACATTGTTTATTAGGTATTTTAAAAATTGTGAAATATTCTAACTTTTTCACCCTCTTCTTTTGTGTGAGTGATTTACTATTTTACTTAATTTTTAGAACAGATATACTGATGAAAGTGGAATGTTAAAAGACATGACAAAAATGAGAGTATCTGTAAATGTTAAATTAATAACTCAGTCTTTTGGAGGAAATTGAGCCTAGTTCTTTAATCATTCCTTGGAGTCATAAAAGTTCACCATGGACTAATAAAATACGTGCCAGGTATCATTTTGTCTAACAAAGGGAAAAGGGATCTGCCATTACTGATAATTATTTTTTAAGAAATAAACCCCCATTTTTTTCTTTTTAATAGTGTAAAGAAGCAAAAAATACCATAAGCCTAGTTTTAAGGGAGGGAAAGTATTGACTTCATGAGATACTTTCAAAGGAATAATGACTTTCTTGGATGATGGAGGATTCCAAGATCATCTCTGAAGTTGTCTTTATCAGTATACTTCATTGTGAGATAAAACGTCTTATGCTTGTGTTCTCATCTGAAAAGGAAGTATGACTGCAGAGGGAAGTGTAGACATTAGGAGTGTGCACAGCTGTCATCTGGGGGCTGAGGGTGGGCAACATCCTCTGCTCAACAGAAGAAATATTAAAAATGCTTTTTGCATTATTCTGAAGCCAAAATGATGCATTGTAGCTGCATATGCATTATTCTGAACTAATGCAGCTGCAAAGTGAGATTTAAACTCAAAAGAAGGAATGCTTGAGAAGAAGAGTGTTTTCATGTTGATGTATGAAAGGAATTTTTTACAGTGAGAAAAGTTGCTGGAACAACCTCCCCAGGGATGTGATAGAGTCCCGTTTGCTGGAGGTTCTCCAAATAGAATCAAGCAGGTACTAGACAATTTCATCTAGGCACACTTTTCCACAGAAAGTTGATCAGTGATCTGTCAAGGTGCCTTCCAATGTGTGCTGTTCTATGGTTCTATGATTCTCCAGTGCAATTTTTCTCTACTAAATGCGGAGGTAAGAACAGGTGTTAATTTGGTGGTAATGATGACTGTGTCAAAAGTGTGGGAAGTATATTTGGAAAAAAAATAAAAAATAAGGATGTTATTTGCTATAGTTGGGAGGATATATTTCGTCTGTATCTCTATCAAAGCCTGGCTACGTCCCTCAGATGTAGTCATAAAAGCAGGCAGAAAAAGGAAAGTATACTAGCACTCTAAGTAGGATAATATTCTTCTCAAAAAACAATATGTAAATCAACCTATGTAAATAATGTATAAACAGACTTAACCAGCTGCCAGTTGAGCAAAAGTAATTAACCACATGCATGGTTTTAGTCCCTGGCAAATGGAGGTAAAAAACTTAACTTCAGTTTAAACAGATTTATTTCCCTTCACATTTATGATATGTTGTGTGTGTTCTTGGCTCACTATCATCTGTCAACATGCATAGTGATTTGTTAAGAGATGATAATAAATATATACACATGATTAAAATCAATCATCATTGTTTGATATATTGGTTTTTATCACTTTGGTGTCTGGCTGTGAATGCTCCTAGTTTGCTATGGCTGTGTAATACTGTGCTGTGTAGATTAGCAAACGTTTCACAGTAAAGTGATTGTCTAACGAGGTCTCAATTCTTGGTGGTCTTTTAAAAATAGCATAGATAAACATCTGTCAGTGATGATGTGAGATGAGCTGATCCTGCCTGTGGACAGGGAATGGACTACACAATCTCTTGAGACTTCTTCCAGTCCATGGAGTCTATAACTTTAGTTTAACTCAGCAAAATGCCACACAGAGATTAGTGCTAATTAAGCTGGATTTTAAACAAGTTAACATATGTTTGCACTTACAGATGTAACCTTTTAACACCCAGAGTGGGCAATCTACTCCATTACTTCACTATGCATTTAATTATAAAAATTCTCCCTAAATGCGACTGCAACACGTATAAGTCCATGTTACGACAGTGTGTCATTTATGCAACTTTTATTCTGTCCACAACAAGAACCTTTGTTGTAGGGTTTTTTATTTACCACTTTGTTTGTGCTCTTTGGTCTTTTCCCCATAGGTTTAGCAGCTTGCATTTTGGAATTAGAGGGTTTTTACCCTTCTGAAACATCTTTTTCCCTCCAGAAACTTTCCTGTTAACCTATAGAGTTTGGTATTTTTTTGAACTGTGACTTTCTAAACTACATTGCTTGCTAGGCTGAATTATTATCAGTATTGATAAAGCACAATGATATTTCCATGGGCAGCACTCTTAGTTGCACATACTGGACATTTTAAACTGTGTTCAGATGCATCTGAAGAATCTGGAGGAAGATTGAATGGAGATAATTAAAGCTTTGAAACCATGTTCTACTATTCATCTCTTCTGACTTTGTTGTAGATAAGAGGATTTTGCCTTGTTTTTTTTTATTATTATTATTTTTTGGTGAGACCAAGGACATTGTGAGGTCTGGACTCTTGAATATGTTGGTATGCTCCTCAAGTTTGTGTCTGTTTCTTTGTTTTAATTAAAATGAAGCTTCTGCAAATTGTAAGTGGAATTTCTTTAATGTTTTCTGTTGGGCCTAAATTGCAGATTAAAACAGTGTTTCTCACCACTCAGGAGTAATTTAGATTCAGAGACAGGATCTGAAATCTAGAGCAAGGTAAGATTTATTGCATTTCTGCCCCACAAGTCATAGGTCCTTTTATATGGACTTTAAAATAAGAATAATAATCATATAGCACCAGTAGCACTAGGTGTCATATGGAGGAAACTGTGAGAACAGATAATGCAATGTTCTGTAGTCAATCCTATAACTCATTTAAGACTGGGTGTCTGGATTCTTTCATGGTCTAAGGGAAGGCATGGAAATAGTGTTAGCTCATTTCATTTGCCAGCAAACACTGACACTTGTTATGCAGTAGCAATCCTTCCTGATCTGTTTTGCTAATTCCTTCCATTGACTTCTTGGTATTTTCTTTGTTTGCTTCATTTTCAGTCTCAGATGATTCAGTGATATGTCTGTCCCACATATCCAGTATTAAACTAATGTCTAGAAAATATTTTCTCTCAAGTGGACAAGAATTGTTACTCACATTTGTTTTGGTTGGTTGGTTTGTTTTTTTTTTTGTTTGCTTTGGTTTTGAGCATTTTCCAGTGCTTAGAGTTACTTGAGCCTCTGGTCCAGCCAGTGGGAAGCTTGCAGCCAGCCCGTCTTTTTCAGGTAGGAGAAGTCTCAAAACTTCAGCCTGAGTGCTGCAGCTATAATGTTGCAGCTCTTGATCTCTAGACATTTTCACCAGAGCAATTTCCTGCTATTGTAGGAATCTTTCCTCTTTCTGGTGACATAATTGCTTTTCTTGAGATTTCTTATTTTGTATATGAAAGGCTTTAAGCTTATTATAGGGGGAATGGTGTGTGTTTTTGGTGAAGTGAAGCTGTGGATGGTCTAAAATTCTGCTGTATGGTTACATTCTGTGCTGGAGAACTAGACTTGATAGCCCAGATCAGGTCAGTGGGAGTCATGATCTCGTTATTGTTATTTGTAGTGCTGCAGCACCTTTCCTAATAACACTGCAAAAGCACAACTAGTCCCAGTCATGAACTAAAGAATTACAAAACGTAGAACTGAAAAGTTCATGTAATCCTGATTAAGCAGAATCAACTGGTCTTGAATTCCTCTGTGTTGTATGGTGCTAGGCAATGTAGTGTTTTCCAAATACTTGAAATTTAAATAAGCTTTAGTATTAATTTAATTTTAGTGCTCTACTTTTGGAATCTTTTCCTAAAATACTTGGTCATTGGTTATTTTTTGTCCTCCTTTTTTGTAAATGAATAAAATAGATATTTCTATGATTAGGTCTTTACTTGTGAAATTTCCTCTTTTGTCAGCCTTTAAACCCTGGCCTCACAAAGCAGTGTCTATGAGATATTGGAGCCCAGGCAGAACTTCGCTGATTTAATGGCCATCTGGAAACAGGAACACACAAGAACTATATTTTAATGAAAATTTTGATTTGACACTGCTTCTGCATTCCTGTTTATTTATATATTTATTTATCATGATCCTGCTGTGGCCATTCATTCCTGCCTCAGGCTTGACTGCTCTGTTGTTCTGGAATTGTTATTTAATCCCTTTCATTCCAAAGAGAATGCAGCTCATTAAAGCAGCAAGAAAGATTTTATGCAGAGGATTATAGGCTCAGAAGCTGTCTGTGTGTGTGTGTATACTGTGCATATGTGTGTGTGTTGGTGAGGAAGAGGGAAGAGGAAGTGACCAAAATAAGGAAGCTCCCTTATGTCTTCTCACATAGAAAGTAATATGGTTTTGTGTTTTGATTTCTTTCTCCAGTTTCCACTTCTCAGAGTCTCTGTCTGTTTATCTTTCTCAGGAAATTGCAAAGCAGTCTTAGAATTCTGTCTTTAAAAGTCAGAATGTGTTTTAAAGTTTCAGTCCAATCTCAGCCATCAGTTGAACCCTTTCGAGCTTCTTTATCATGAAATCAACAATATTAAACAACTGGAACTGCTTTACAATCATGATGACTAACCAAGACTGTGTTTTCTAGTTCTTTCCACAGAACAACTAGGAGAGCTCTGGAAATGGATAGTTTAAAATATTGCTATTTCTATCATTAGTTTTTTTTAATATTTAATTTTTTTATTTAAAAGTAAAAGATTTCTTTTTAATGGGATTTGCTTCCTCCCACCACAAGGCTTTTTTATTTTAGCCCAAGTTAGGTTAATTGAAGGGAAGTAAAATTTGATAATAGATTAGTGTTTTTAATTGGCTGCAATTGATTAAGCTTTCTATAGGATATCTGTACTGGAACCAAGGCTGGTCTAATTTCTTCTGCCACTTTTGCCATTGTGTTATAGCTATAAATCTAAGGATATCAGGTATCCATCTTACCTTGCATTTGCTTGCTACACCTACTGATTGGTCCTTTGAAAGCTCAAGCAGGCAGTGGATGACTTTATATAAATTTGAATATCCCTGTACAGAGAAGCATGAAAAATTCTGTTAGTTGAAGGAATAGGCAAAGAATGATGTGATGATTTATTACTGGCCACTTTTCCATACCAAGGCCAGTACCTAGTTGTGCCAAGGTCTTGGTAGGCAGACACATGTCTAAGGTGTTATATAGACTCTGCACAGAGGCAATCCCTAGGCATCTATTCCCAGTAACTGGGGAATTGTGTATAACTCGTAGTTAGAGCCACTGAGTAAATCATCTCCCAGTATCTGCTGTTGAGCTTCCATCTTTCTAGTGTGTACTAGTGTGCTGGGGAGCCCTGTCTGGGTTGCCCATCCCTACTCTCCCACTGCTTCTGCATCCACATCTCTTTGTGGCAGACCTTCTCCACCTTCTTCCACTGAATTGCCCCTTGTAATTGTGTTTCTGTCTTTCCATGAGAATGATGGGCCTGTGAGATGAACAACACAGTGCCATGTGTACTCATCACCATCTAGTCTGGGAGCACAAGTCTTGTGAGAAGCAGCTGAGGGAGCTGGGGTTGTTTAACCAGTGGAGACCTTATCACTCTTTACAATTACCAGAAAAGAGATTGTAATGAAGTGTGGGTGAGCCTCTACTTCCAGGTAACAAGTCATGAGAGGAAATGGCCTCAAGTTGCACCAGGGGAGGTGTAGATTAGATTTTAGGAAAAATGGTTTCACCAAAAAGGTTGTAAAACTTTGGAACAGACTGCCTGGGGAAGCGGTAGAGCCACCATCCCAAGAAATGTTCCAAACACATGTAGATATGGCACTTGAGGATCTGGTTTAGTGGTGAACATGACGGTGGTGATAGGTTGACAATTGGACTTGATGATCTTAGAGGTCTTTTCCAGTATTTATGATTTCATGGTTCAGGCCTGCGGAGAGGGCAAAGAGATCACCAATGTGCTACAGCCTTGAAGACTGCCAGATCAGGCTCAAAAGGAATGGCTGCATAGAGAGGAAAACACAATGTGTATCTTCTGGGTTTGCCTTTGAGACTAGGAATATCTTATGTGATGAAAGAATGTAAACTTGTTCATTCAGTGATTGAGAAAGTGGCTGCTGTCAAACTCAAAACATCTTTAAGCAAAAATTGACATGAATCTAAATTTCTTTTGGAAATGTTTCTGCCAGATGAACTGCTTAATTTCTTTTCAGTTTCTTTTGTCATTCTGGTATTATTTTCAGACTCAGCCTTTTTCACTTAGCTCCAGTAAATGAGCATTGTGTCTGTTGTCTTTTGGAACAGCTGTTCTCACCACTGGAGCAGATGTGAACTCATTGGTTTGGATGACAATCCAACTGGCTCCCACCAGCTTTATATGTTCTGATGGACATGTATTATGGCTTCAAATTTTATCAAATGATTTCTCAGTTGTGCCCTGTAATTTCTAGAGGATCAATCACAGAATGACATGTAAGCTGACCTGAAATACTACATGACTCAT
This sequence comes from Formicarius rufipectus, assembly GCA_013399695.1. Taxonomy (NCBI): domain Eukaryota; kingdom Metazoa; phylum Chordata; class Aves; order Passeriformes; family Formicariidae; genus Formicarius; species Formicarius rufipectus. The sequence continues at coordinate 193,013 of VXAU01004909.1, forward strand.
GACACCGTCATTTGCTCTAAGCTGTTGGGTCAAGAATGGCTATTGAAGTGCTGGGATTAGTTACTTGCATTTAAGATGGTCTTACTGAAAAAAAAAATGTAGTTAGACATCATCAAGCTACATTGTAAAGCAGCTGTCACTGGATCTGTTTAGAAGGAAAAGATGTGAGACCTAACCTTCTTGAGACATTAAGAGAAATATATGGGTGAGGTATACTTAAGAAAGTTTTAGAAAACACAAATAAACAAACACCAAAATCCAATGCATGGGAATGTTCTCTTCATTCTTAAGTTAGAATCTGGATACATTAGGAACACAAAAAGATGGAAATCTTTACATGCAATCTCGCCTTTGGTTTCATCCCACACAGAATGGGTCAATGGAATTACAATTCTAGTCACACAAGGTTTTATCTGCAGTTGACAGAAGATCTTTCAGAATGACACAAAAGGCAGATAGTCTCCACTGATTAAAAGTGGAGTGTTTAGTATTTTAGTTTCTGAAATTAGAGAAGATGAATCCAGACCTTGAGACATCAAAAGATATTTCAGAGGAAATTTTGCAGTTACTCTTTTCTACCAGAAAAAAAAGAACTAGTTAAAAATAACAATGATAAAAAGAAAGGTGATATATAAAGATTTTTACCTATTATAATCAAATAAAGAATGCATTTTGGCCTTCAAGTTATTTTCAGTTTGAAGACAGACTTGAAAACAAAGCCAAAACCACAGTTTCTGACATAGGCTTCTGGCTTCCAGACTGTGCTTCCTTGCTGCTAAGTAGAGAAGAAAAACAACCCTGCTCCTATGCAACTCATGCAAATGCAGGATTTCTGGTTTGTAGCTGGCAAGCAGATGCTGACTTTATTGAAACAAAATAACATGTCTACTTTGGTTTTTATTCCTGTTTGCCACTTAAGATGATTCTTAGCTGAAAATGAGGAACTGCTTGCAGCTGAGGAACCCTTACCCTGGATTCAATTGATAACGTCCCTGTCTGAAACATTTGTACCCTGGTGTTTGATTTCTGATTAGCCATTTGACTATATATTTTTTATTTTTTTCCCCCAGTTGCCAAATTTCTGATGTTTGACTCTTTGTTCATAATGTCTTTTTCTGAGTTTTAGCATGTGTTCAATGAATTTCTTATTCACTGTCAGGCTATTAAAAACATTATTCTGGTATTATTGAGTAGAAAATTAGCAATTGTTTGCTCACAAATTTTAACCCAAAAGACTTCCTTGTATACAAATATTTTAATCTTCTCACTAAGATGTTCTTTTTTTCTTTAGTGAAAAATATATTTACCTTCTGTTCTCTTTAGTAATTATTTGTCAAAATAGCATTTGATAAATACTGCAATGCTGAAATTACTTCAGGTACAAGAATTTGAAGTTTAATTTTTAGGTAAATTATGATACCACCCATAATTTGTGATAATAGCAATGTATCAAAATTTACAGTAGTTACTGAAATTTTCACTGTATATGTATATTCATGCAAGTCTATGCATGAATCTGTACATATATAAAAATTTAAAAAAATATTTTAGTGTTAATATATGCATTTTATATTAAATTTCTCTGTATGTATGTATATATAGATATTTATGGATTTGTTTGTCCTTTTTTTTNTCCTTTTTTTTTTTTTTTTTAACTTGGTCAATGTCAGGTATCAAAATCTGATTAGTTGGGCTCATTAAGCTGGTTTGCACTGGTGGCTTCTTTCTCTTCCTTTTTTCCTTTTCAGACTATTCATGGCAGATGATTTCAAAGAGGAAGATCACAGGTCCTGAAGCTCATCCTCCATGTTTGCAAACAAAATGATCCTTTGAATGCACAGAGGCCTGCTGTATCTTGGATCAACAGTGACAGGGATGAACAATATTTGCATAGAAACTGCAAGGTGTCCTGCAAAAGCAGATGGTGCTGTAAATGAGAGCAGATAGTTTCATCCTGGTTCAAAAAGTCCTAACTTTGTGGTGTGTTTGTGCTTAGTTGTCTGTGTGAGATAGCCTGAGGAGCTACTCCTTTGTCTGCCTCCTTGTCTAAGCCCTACCCTGTATGGTTCCCTTCAGTGCATGGATGTGGATGAGATCATAGCTAGTTCTCCTTTTTTATTTCCTTTTCTCTTGTCTATGTTTACAATAAAGCGTCTGTATTGAAACTGCAATGAATATGCTGAGTGAAGGAGGAACTCACTTCCTTTGGTGCAATTATTTTTCTTGGAGAAGTGTTTCAGATGAATTTGAGCAAGACTCTTAGAGAAGTTGTTATTTCTATTGCAGATGAGAAAGACTGCAGCAGTGTTCTTGATGAGTGCTGTCCTGGTTTCAACTGGGATAGAATTCTTTTTCTTCTTTTGTTTTGGATTCAGTATGAGAATAATATTAATAACACATTGATGTGGAGGTCTCCCACAGAAGTCAATAAGCCCAGGGATTCACAGGGAAGGACTCTGCTGTTTCCCCACTGATGCAGTAAACAACCCATTGCAAGGTTCAGAAGAGGCAAAGGATGTGGAAAAGTTTGCTCAGCTCTAAGTATTCTACAAATATCAGTGAATTCAATGGCCCAGTGCAAGGCTCCCCACCACTTCACAGCACAGATTGCATCCTCTGAAAGGGCTTGTCTTGCAGACATACTTCTCTTTCATCTGTGAAGATGCCAACTTTCCCTTCTTCCAAACAGTTGCACTAATATGTCTTTCTGCAGTGGCCAGTGTACATTGAGACAAATATTAGCAAATCTCATCTGTCCTTTAATGCAATTTAGCAGTTGGAAATCAGGAGATTCAGCATCATGTAACCAAGCAGTTCTTCATGGATGACAGGCAAATGGTCCTGAGACCTCGTGGCTGAAACTTCTTGACTAATTCATTTCCCAAATGCAGTACAGCCCATGCTATCTGCTCCTGACACTCCAGGGTCTGAATGTCTTCTCTTTCTTACTCCAACTCATCACAGTTAGTTTTTACAGGCAGCTCAAGCAGAAATGGTTCTAGCTAAGACTGTCTGGTAATTTCCATTATAAAATACTATTTTCAATGACTTATAACTTTTCCAAAGTTTAATTTTTTTTTTTTTTTTTTGAGTTTTCCACAGCGTATGCTTCATTCTTTTTGGAAGGAGGGAGAGGATGGAGGAAAAGAGGAAAGAATTATAATGGGTAGCAAAAATAAATGGATAGGCTTAAAAAAAAGCTGAAGTTTCTGTAGAATTTTGCCAATTTTACCTTCCTGTTTGAGAGCAAGGACAGTAGAGGGTGTTTGAGGCACGGAAGGTGGTTCCTTTGGCTGTTTTTTTTTTGTAAGTATACCCGAAGTTGCACATTTGAAGATCTGTGTAGCAGATGGTCAGGCTTGTGACAATTCGCAGTTAATTTTGATGATGATGATGATGATGATGATGATGATGATGATGATGATGATGATGATGATGATGATGATGTGTGTGCTCCTGCCCCTTGATAGCACTCATGTCCTTCCAGCAGAGCCAGACCAAACATGCCCCTTCTTGAGGTGGCATGGGACCCCTTGGTCCTCACCATAGCCAGAAACTGCTATGACACTGGGCTTGAGACCTCTAACTCTTTATTCAAATATGCAAGTAGGAAAGAGGAGATGGTGATCAGACTGTCTGGGGGAAAAGATCCTTGTACAAATGACAAAATGGCTGTTGGCATTGTGAAGGAGTAAGGTGGCACTGGCATGGGAGACCAGGAAACTTGGAAATAAGGCAGCTGAAAACCTAGTGCTGAATGTTGCCATTACATAATTTCTGGAGGAGTTACATGTGTGCATGTGCTCACAGTTCTGCAGGAGGACCAGTCATTTTTGTCATTTATTTCCAAGGTTGTCCAATGCTCAGGGGTGAATCTGGGCTGTGACTTAAAGGCAGCTGCTCCCTTCCTCCTTTGTGCCAAGTAAAGTTGAAGGACAAGTGACTGCTGTAGAAGAGAATATGGCTTTTGTGACTTGGTTGTGAGTTGTAACCCATACTTCTAGTTTGCTAATTGTTTCTCCCATTTAAAAAAAGAAATTCTGCAATTATCAACTTTTTACTATAAAATACATGTTATGCTGATTAAGTCCATGGAATTAAGCTTTTATGAAACATATTTTGCCTTCTGAACAAATTTTTGATAACACCTTGTAAATAGGCCATGGGATTGCATTTTCAAATGTTTAAATATTTTAATTTATTTTCAGTAAGTGTTTTTTTTAATGAGAACAGTGCATCCTGTGCATCAAATGGACAGATACTCTCTGGGGGTACTCTCTCAGATACATGCATGATACTTGAATGAAACTTTGTCTTGGCACAAAGCAGAGAGAAGAAAAATGTAAGGCTTCCTGTGAAAACTTACATGGACACTTTGTTTTAGACTTTGAGAGCTTAGCTATGCTACCCTAGTACTGTGCTCAACTAAAATCGTTTGCATTTGTTACTTTAACTAGGCTGGAAATTGTTTCTCTGAGTCTTTTCACACTTGTATGCTGAAACATGTATGTGTTTATGTAAAGTGTAGTTATTAGATATGCATGGAAATATGTGAACAGATATAAGTTGGGCCAGAACTCATTCCTTATCTGCCTCATGAGACTAAAAGTTATGGTTTCCTGTTTACTTGTTAATTCACCATTATAAAATATAAATGCTCTTAGTATTCTCAGTGTTCCTGGTGAGTATCTGGAGTTTTAAACATATCCTTTATTTTCATAAAATAAGAACAAGACATAATTTATATAGCTCTGATGTTATTTTAACAAAGAGAATGTAGAATGATTTTTAAAAAGTCATTCTCTCATCATCTGAATGGTCATTACTGGGATAATTTTGAAAACACTATCTTTAATCCATTCTTGTATTCCTACTCTTCTTAAAACCTATGTTTAAAAGCGGGTTCATGTGGAACTTAGGTGTTACCACTGATTCTGCAAGGTGACAGAACATACAGTGAGCTATGCTGAACAAAGGAGTAAAAGAAAAGGGTTGCCTTGTTATGTTAAAGCTTAAAAATGGTGTTATCTCTCCACCAACCAGTGCCCTTTCCCAGCTGATTCTGAATGCAGCTGTCAGATCTGCCAAGTCAGCTTTCTCTTACGTTCACTGTGGATTTGAGACGATAACGATAAAATTGGATGTGGGCATCTCAGTTCTGTTCTCCTGGGATCTTCAGAAAAGTGCAGGTTTGGACAACTTGACCTTGTTGTAATTCACATTCAGCTTGGGCTGGAAATTCCAGTTTTCTGCCATTGGAACAAGCACAGATCCTATCCTGGAGCAGCCTCTGGCCATTCCCAGACATTGCTTATGGCAAGACTTCAGGAGGATGTGAGCCAACTCTCTTAGCTATTTGTACCATTTATCTCCCTGTCCCACACACAATCTTGACTTTTTGCATGGTTATGAGTAAAGAAGATTTTATAGAAGTCTTTATAGCCCAGTCTCTCTACTCATGTCAGCAGCAGGTATAGTCTTCTCAATACAGTGTGGCAACTCAGTCGTAAGAGAGATTTCAAGTGCCTGGTGGGTTACCAATTTTGCATGTTTCCTGTCCACCTCTTTGATTTCTTCACTCTGTACTGCACTCAGTCTGTAATGGTTATTCAGCAGAGGCATATACATTCCAGCAGGTATTGATTCCCCCTGCACTTGTGGAGTTTGGCTTGCTATCCCTCCTTCAAAGCTTTCTTACTGTAAAAATGATTGTGTTTTGTTGAGGCTTTGACATTCAGCTGGTTATTTTGAGTTACAAAGTCCTTGTCTTTTCCCAAATCTTCCCATGTAGATGATGATTATTCTTGAAAGTGCTTTTTTAATTTTCTGCAGCTGAAGATTGGCCATTTTAAATGCATTTTGTTGGGAAATTTTTGATCCCATAATAAAAAATTGTTTGTTTGACAATAACATCTGTAAAGGTTTGACAGTGTAATTTTTTGTAGGCTTCCCCCCCCACCCCCACCTACAAAACTATTAGTAGTTGTGACACTTTTCCATTCCCCTTACCTTCGTGTTTTATGATCTAGATTTGGTACCTAGTGATGTTCCTGAGTAGCCAGATCTTGCTGTACACTGGATACTCTGCATGTATCTGTTACAAAGGGAAGTTGGACCTCTGCTAATCTATTTGAATGCTGCTTTTGACATTAACCACACTGTGCTCCTTGATGGAAGAAAGAATTTCAGAGATCCAGCTGGAAATCCTCTTTTCTTCTTTGGTCAGTGCCAAGCCCTCAGCTGCACATCGTGTTCTTGTGTGTGAGCTGAAAGATAACAAGGAACTTTGAGAAGTAGAATCTGTCTTATTGTGGTACCTGGAGACCAATTATTGCTTCAGGTGGAGATGTGATCTATCATTTGCAGATTGTGTATTCCCATCTTTGGCTGACACTGCTGCTTTTGTGGTGGTTGTCCAAATTGGATCAGGCATGAAGCATCTTGATTCCTTCTTAGGAATCATGCCACAGTTTGTACTAATGCTTTTCCTGTGGGCCAGTTGCCCATAGATGGATAATGGCTTGGTTAATATTGTTATAAAATCCTTTAATTGTGGAAAATAGCACTACAATAACAAGTTCTTGAAAGATTTTAAGAGACTCCTCTATGGAAATTTTAAATTTACAAATAGGTCAAAGACAGGAAATAACTGAAACAGTTGAAATAGATAAGGAATGTCAGCCTAATAAAGACACATTAAATAAAAATAATTAAAAATAAAGCCCTGAAACTGTTTAAAAAATACCCCACAAAAAATGAAATTCCTTTAAATCGAAAAGAGAACATACCCTTGACATTTTTCTATGAAATTGAAATCCAGAGATAATGAGAGTTCAACACAGAATCCTTTCCTTCCGGGCACTAGAGATTTGCATTGAAACATACAAATAGAAGTAGTTTTTAGGTCAGAGCATGTGCCATAAGAAGACAGGTTTTGATCCTGTTTCTTATCTTGAGTCCCAGTACTAATGGTATTTCTGTTTAAATAGCTCTGCATCCTGTTTAACTGGACTATTTTTAAAGCATGTGCAATAGATGGATTTAAGTATGAAGACTGAGCAAAACTAATTGATGGTTTATTTTTCTTAAGCCCCAATGCATGTTTTCAAAGCACATTTTGTCCATTTAGGCCACCAACTGTTAACATTACATGTCTTCAGAGAACTTTGTGTTGTTTTTTTTTTCATTCCACTCTTCAAAAATGCTGTCCATTTTATCATCTTTTTAACTACGTTGTGTAGGTTAATGATGTTGGACTCTTCTGGAAAAATGGGGGTGCTTTGATGCTCCATATAAAGTTGCTGGGTATTTTATACAAGTTCATTCACTGAAAACAGGAATGCTTACATTGCATTTTACCAGCAGGCATGGCCTTAGCTATTTTAAACTGCAGAACAAACCTCAAGCCCACAATTTTAACAGAGTTTAAAGACATTTAATTAGAAATTAAAAAGACATCACTGCTTTCTCTTGCTTGAGAAATTGGAGAAAGTAAAGTATACTGGTGGCAAATCTGAGCAATATTGGTAAAAGTAAGCTGGAAATGTAAACATATGCCAATTTTTTATATTTAGAAGGCTTTCTCAAAAGACAGATGTATTCTTAGGCAAACAAAGAACAAAAATCCTTTCAGAAGAAGTAAATGTTTTTTCTTTTTTCTTTTCCTTTTGTGCTAAGAAAATAAAGACTGGCTTGAGCAAACACAGCAAATATTCTACATGTGTTAGTTTATCACTATTCTTATTTTTATTTGCCCTCATTTTACAAATGCATAAATATGAAATAGTTTACCTAAAAGAACAGGTGTTGGATCCTAATCCAGTCTGTCTGTTCAAGCTGCATATCCTAACTTATGGCAGATTTTCTTCCTGTTTTAATGCTTAAGTCAAAGGAACTCTGTTCAGTGCAGAAAATAATGAATCCAAAACCAAGGTAGAATTTCACAAATTGTGCATGGGTTTTGCATGAATTAGCTTTTCCCCCCTCTGTATATTTTCACAGACAGCATTGTCGATGATCTATGCAAACCCACTGTAATACTTATGCAGGTTGCCTGCATTAAAAAGTTTTAAATAGCACCCAGGCTTGGAACAGAGTACTCTGTCTTATTACAAACGTCACAAAACATTTGTCTATAAATAGACTGTATGAAAATAATTGAAGCTTCAACTCAATATAGTGGGGATGGAACATACTGCAGTGTTATTAGAGATCTGAGTCACTCGAGCCTGTATGAGGGAAATGACTGCGCCTCTGTGTGCAAAAGGGAGTAAATTAGCAAGACAAAAATATTTGAGAGGCAAAAAGAAACAAACCAAACAACACGGTTTTTAGTGCCATAGCAGTATATTTGAAATTATTGCTGAATAATGAAGCTATTATGTTTACTTGTCAAGAAACAGATGATGACAATGTCCCATGAGAATGTATGGGAACAAATTTCTTACTGAGCTCTGGTCTCATACCCTGAGGAGAGAAACACCTTGGCCATGGCGTTATCCATTGCGCAGGCTTATCCCAAAATCTTCATTTGCGAAGTCTAGCCAACAACAACAACAAACATAGTGATGATTTCCTGTAGCGAAGAGAAATTCCAGCCCATTATTGTGCTACAAGCAAAATTATAAATTTTTGGGTATTCAGAAACTAGATATTGCATGGCAAAAGATGACTTTAAAATCATAGGCAGATTCAAATATAGAAAAGTTTTCTCAGCAAGAATGCAGAGATTCTTTGACATTGGAGAGTAATATTTCATAGAAGACAAGAGTAAGAAATTCATATCTTTATTTTACCCTTAATAAACAAATTTATATGATTTCTTCAGTTACATGAGTTTTAATGAAGGAAGAAGATCCTTCTGGCTTCTGTAGAATGCTTATTTTCTCATTGGATTCTTGGTGCTGTACTCCTCAAGTCAAGAACGATTACCCTTATCCTACTTCCAACACATTTATAGACACCAGTTCCTGAAGCCACTAAAGATTTATACATATTTGAATTTTTTTTCCATCTTTTTTTTTTTTTGCCTTTTTCTTTTTATTAAGTTCACTATTTTTTGCTTTGGAGAGGTTAGAATGCAATTTTTAACAGCTCTTTTTTCCACAAAAAATATTTGGTTTTGGATTTTCCATCCAATTTGGCAAAATGTTTGATAATACATTCAAATATTATATCAAGAAAATTTATGTGAAGTATTTCACTGATAATATACTTAAAAGTTTAGGAGTCCTTATTAAATTAAAAAAAGTTCATGATTTCTCTGTTTTGTGTTATTGGATGACTTTCATATAAAACCAAGAATGTCCTTTGCTAATATGCTATTTAGGGGATATCAAGCGACACACAGTATTGTCCTACAATGGCTTCATGAACTGTGTTAATGTTTTTGTTTCTTAAGTATATATGTCTTTCTCATCCTCATCCAGATCATCTACTTTTGCTTCTTTGACTCTTTTTTTTTTTTTAGATTTTATGTAATAGGAGTTTTTCTCTTTACACAAGACTCTCAATTTTTTTTATGAGTATCTTTGTATTCTTCCTCAATGGTTCTTCTGCACCATTGAAAAGGAGAATGATCTCTTTGGGTCCTCTACTCATTGCCTCTGGTGATATTTCATTTCCCTGCACGCTGGGTATCTCATTGTGCATTGGGTGCCAAAAGTGCCTGAGATATCTGCCTAGGGATAGCAGGTAAGAGAGAAGAACCTACAGAAGACCTAGTTACTTCTGTCATCTGAAGCTCAGAGGGGTTCCTTTAGACACTGGACCTCTGTTCTTTGCAGACTGGAGTCCAGTGGCACATTTCACTTATGCAAACTTTGCTGTGGTGCAGTCATGGTTGAGTTAAATCTGCTAGAAGTCTTGCCATTCACAGCAGTGTTATCTGTTCACCACTCATGGTATTGAGTGGGTTTTTTTGTTTATAATTTACTTCATTTTAAGTCACAAGAAGAAAAATATTTTTGGTGGAGCAATGCCAGTTTTCCCTACTTGGATTTGTGGTTGTAATATTAGCTAAAGCCAGGTAAATAATACACCAGGAAAATGAATATTGAGACCTGCACTTAGTATTTTCACAGTATTCCATTGCATATTTAGCTATCAATTCCTGTTCCATTAGAGAATCACTTCTAAATTGTGTCATCTTTCTAGCGAAATATTCTAGTAAAAAATGTAAGTATTTTATTGTCCATGGACTGAGCTCTCTGAGGCAAAAAAAAAAGGTTTAATTTGAGGGCAATGAGATGTTAATTTTAAAGACACTTGTTTTTCTATGGTAATTTACTGCAAGGGAAATTTCAGCAGTTCGAGGCAAGGAGGAAAACAAAGCAGTTTGGCTCAAGTTTCTCTCACACTCTTTGAATGGAGCCTGTTCTGTGTATGCAAATCAGATCTGTGGCCTAAAACAAGCTGGAGAGTTTTAAAAGGCTCTAAAGGTATGGGTGTCTTACTGCCCCTGCATCATTCCCACAGCCCTGCTGGCTAATGGGACAGAACCTGGCCCCTTACACTGTTCTCTAATCTAGAGATTGCCCTGTTTCTTTGTGTGTGTGGGGGGACAGAGACATGTCTGTCCTTCTGTGCTAGGCTTCTCCCTTTATCCCTGCCTGGCAGATATGCCGAGCAAGAACAGGGCCATTTGAGACCTACGATTCAAAAACTAACCTGGCATTGGGGTGAGAGTGGGCACTGCTGCCTTCAGAAAAACAAGGACTTCTTTGAAAAGCAAAGTTAGTGAAAGTGTGTTTCTTACAGCTTTATATGTTCTGATTTAACCTCAATGTCTTCAGCTTCTGTTTCTCGTGTCTTTTTTCTATTACTCTCTCCACCCTTCTCCCCAGGAATCACATTCCAACAACACTCTCCACTTTTCTGTGTCCCTTACTTTTGTCCCTAGGTCGGTATGCTGTCAAAAAAACTACATGAGCACTGGCTAACCAACTGAGCACAGCCAGGTACACAGAAAAATATTTTTGGATATCTACCCCTTTGTCAGTATTTCTTTAACAGATGTTTTTTGGGGAGTTTGCATCACTCTCCTTTGAGATCTCATTAGCACCTTGAAAATCTGAGATCACTTGAAAAGAGCAGGCACAACCTGAAAAGTTAAACTTCTCTAAATATTTTTATTTCTGATTTGGATTAATATTTGCTAAGATCGTTTTACCAATTACTAAGGTTTGTTGCCACAGGAAAGGTCTCAAGCGTTATCAAGGAGTTAAGGCAGTAGAGTGTTATGGCTCTACAGAAAACTGCTTAGTTATCTCATTGCTAACAAAATGACTTCTTTTTGTTTTTGTTTTTTTTTTTTCTTCTTTGAAAACTTTGTGTGAGATCTGTTGTTCAAATAGGGATTAATTAAAGGTTTAAGAGCTTTCTGTGCTTTTATGTGGGTGGGTGTCTGCTTGACCACTGGGACATATTGATACCCAGCCCTAACCCTTCTTACTTAAACAACTTAGTGATTTTCAAAATTCTTTTTATTGCTCCCTTAATGCAACAAAGCATTGTTTCTGTTTTGGTCTACAGCTGCACATTAACCTAAAGGTATAAGTCCTTTTTTTTTTAAAAGTTGTGTATTACAATAAGTTCTTCAGTATGTTGATCACAGTGCTAGTGCCTTGCTCATGAAAATTTATGAGCTTTGTTTTTTTATTATGGGGAAGTGGTCCTCTATTTTATACATAATTTGGCTTTCTGTTCTGTAGATCAGATATTTTGAAAGAAGTATCAGAAGATTTACATTTGATATTCTGATACAGATTTACAGGCTATATTATATTTAACATTCTCAGAATAATTTTGATACCACCATAAAGTTTAAGTTTCATAGAGGAAAAGAGTAAAAAGAGTTATTCTATAACCTCCCCTGCTCTGTGAATGCCTAATTATTATCCCAGTTACTAATACCTTGAGCCAAGTGCCATGAATTTTATTAATTAATGTCATGGAGTAGATCTTGTTAGACCTTTCACAGAAATTTAGAGAATTTTATCGTCCCAGTTCTCCCTTTCTAAAGGCCCATGTGGACTGTAATTACAAAGCATAGAACTCTCTGCACCATCTTAGAAATTAATTAAACAGTAAAACTCTGACTGCAAGGCATCTGTTCCCATTTCCAGTAATTTTTATGGATCTCTATTGTATTCTGCACTATTTTCAAAAATCTGCTTTATTATAGGGATAACAGAAACATCTAGCATAATGTAGCATACTTTTAAAAAATATTCCATATACAGATATTGTCATATTTTCTTTCTTCTCACTGCTGCCTTTTTCTGTATCTTTCAAGCCCTAACAAGAGAAATAATTTTTTTTTTTTTTTCCTCAAAGCTATGACTACAGGTATTTCTTTTGTTATCTGGAACATAGTTCTCTCATGGGTTGACTCCTTGTTTGCAATCAAGGTATATTCCTGTTATCTATAAAAAATAATGTAATTAGGGGAAGTCCATGATGGCTAGGAAAAAATGAATGCTATACTCACCTTTCAGAAAGTTAAAGTGGATATATGAACTGCATATGGATCATGCTTGTTCCAGTCCATGGAAATACAATTGTGAGTGTCCTCTTTGAATTAATTTCTAAGCATACAAGAGATAAAAAGGCAGTCAGAAATTATCTACCTAATGTACCAAAGTAAAAACCTACTTGAGCAGCATGGCTGACTACCATGATTAAATGCTTTTCAATGTAGATGATCAGTGAGTAATAGAAGAAACTCATCCTGACTTCAGTAAAGCTGTTGATACTACCTCCCTCAACATTCTCATTTAGAAGCTGAGGAACTTATGGATGGAATGAATGGGTTGTCTGAGGTGGTTTGAAACTGTCCGGTCTTCGAGGTTTAGATGATGATAATGTCTAGTAATGAGATGACAAACATTGTAGATCAAACAGAAATACAGAAGCCTCTATAACTAAATAACTATCAATATTCTAGAGGATAAAATTCCTCAGAAAGTGTAAAGAGAACATAAGAGTTTAAACATAGCATAAAATTTGGACTGGTGAATGACAGAACCTCAGTCAAGACAATCTTAAAAACCGGACTGGGTCAACAGGAATGCTATGAATTTCCATGAAAGCATACATTTCCACACCAGAGGCAAAATAATAACAAATAACATTAAGTCTGGGCAGCAACAATCATGGCTCACAATGCTCTCATGACCCTGACAAGTAAAAGTCAAGTCAAGTCAACCAATTGAGGCAAGTAATTTTTCTCCTCTGTCCATCACTAGTGGTACTGGAAGACTGCTCCCAGTTTGGGACTTCCTATTCAAAAGGGCTGTTAGGAGGTTGGCTGACATCAATAGAAGACTAACAAATGGCATGTGGCCTCAGGCACTACACCTGTCTGGAGAAGTTGAAGGAGCTGGGGATCTTGAACCTGGCAGGAGGAAGCTAAGGTTGAGGTCTAACAGCTGCCTGCAGACACTGCCCTGCAGGCAGTTGCAAAGATGATGGACCCAAGCTCTTTACATTGATGACAGATGGTATAAGGAAGCCAAAACCTGCATGTTGAGATGTTTACTAGTCATGACATTAGGAAGTAGGATTATGCAGCACTAGAACAAGTTCTGTCCTTGGAGGGAACTGACTAGCCAGATAAAACTATGATTGAATTAACCTCATCTAGGAGATTGTTGTGCTTTGGGTAGGAAGCTGGAGTATATAACCTCCACATATGCCTCCAATTAGATTTCAAAGATTCTGTGATATATAGATGTGCTTCTCTGGATCAAAATATCAAATATTATATATGGCCACTTAGAATTTAGGGTCATTTAACATTTTGTTAGTCATCTTAACCTGTTATTAAACTTTATGAACAACATGTAGTTTGTACTATCAAATTCTTGTTGATAATGTTGAATGCTAGACCTTCTGGAGAAATGCAACTATGTTTCATTCTCTAATCAATGATGACTTTTTAAAAATACTTATATCAGTTACTTGTTAATCTATATACCTGATAAAGTTTTTCTGTTTAGTAAGTCAAATGGCTTATATTTTCAAAAAACATAAAAATGAAGAGTTTCTTTCAGCAATCAAGCATGTAACTTTCTCTCAAAAAGTGAAATCAGGTTTGTTTTTAGTGTGGAAAATTATAGTGATTAGAACTGATTATCTTTCAAACCTGTCAGTTTTGATTTAGTTTGTTGTTAATACAATTTTATGTCATCTGTTCCATCACTATGCCTGGGACTGATGCAATGTGACCCTGAGCTTTGCGGTGTCCTTTTTCTCAAAGACTTAGTTTCCATTCTTCCTGAATTTTTATTATGTTCCAGAACTTGTTACACGTGAGCATCAGTAACTCTGAAACAATTTGTTCAACAATTAAAGATTCTTAGATTCCTATTATCTGAATCGTCTGATCTTAAAAACATTTAGCCAGTGCATCCTCACCCTTGTGGAACTAGCCCCATTCAAAGTGATTTTATGTAGGCACATACATATTGTGGATGCTCTGCTTTGCTTGCCCCTGCCCCAGTCCTGTAAATTGGTTATTTTGGTTCATTATAAATAGATCTGAAAAACAAGCCTAGTTTTCAGACTGAGGTGCATCTTTGGGTAAGACCTTTCTCCACCATCCCTTTAAAAATGTCCAACCACTTTTTATTTTCATATTTGTCTTGTAATGACAGTATTTTTTTCCCCATATAAACTTGAGCTTGAGGAGCAATTTATCCTCTTGCATACTTTTATGATAGCCTTGTATCAGTAGCCTACTTTGAGCAGTAACCTCTTCTTAGCACATGGATCTGTATTTGTATGAACTCGTTCAGGTCTGAGTTATGATTATGTCTAAGTTTTGGTATGCATGTACATATATGTATGTATAAATAAATATTTATGCATTTGTTTGTCCATTCCGTCTTTCTGAAATAAACTATAGCCAGAGATATTTAAAGATGATATTTTTGGCAAAGAGTAGCATCTAAGGTTTAGAAAAGAACAAGTGATGTTACTCTGATTAGGTGAAATACATGACCTAAGTCAAATTATTTATATAATTGCCATTAGCACAGGATCTCAGTATCATCTATGTTTAATGCTTCCTACTTGAACCTCTCAGTGACCTACTCTACATTGTTAAAAAAAAAAAAAAAAGGTAATAAACTTTGGTTATTAACCTCTTGCCGTTTTCAGCATCCAGGTAACCAGAGATTTTTGGGAGGAAGGACACTCTTACCTACACTCTTATCCTTACCCTCTCTAGAAATCAGATTATATGAGAGAAATTAGCCTCCTTGCCTTTTATTCCTATTCAGCAGCACTTGTCACCCTCTTCTCTTAAGACAAGCTTTGCTCTTGGAACTTGCTTAAAAACAAACCACTTCCGCCCACATTCCACTCCCCCTCCATTGGTGCTACCATGGAGTTTTCTAAAGGTGGGGCTTATTTTCCACTTGATAAATATTTTATAATATGTAAATATAGTTGTTAGTACAAATTAGTCCTATGCATATAATTGCCATAGTGAAAGGAAAGACACAGAAGGACAAATGGAAAAGAATTAGTTCTAAACTGAGAGTTAAAGGATGCAAAAACAGAGGTTTCTTTGCTTCCTCTAATCATGTAGGTGTAAACCTGAGAAGTGAAAAGAATGTTTGTTTTTGTTTTTGGTTTTGTGTTGTTGTTGTTGTTTGTTTGTTTGTTTGTGTTGTGGTTTTTTGGGGGGGGGTTCTTTTTTGTTTTGTTTTGGTTTTTTTTTTGTTTTTAATCCTGATCTAAGTTTTGTCCTGATCCTGATTAGTAGAGGGCTTAGACAGATAAGTAACAGCATTAGAATAAAATATGGGCAGTAAGCTTTATATTTGTTTCAATCTTAAAGCAAAAAGATCACTGGTAAAAGTTGCAGAATTATCTGTCAGGACCAAATTAGGTAGAAAGTACTTACAGGAGCAAGGCCAATGACTGAACAACCATTCATGTGTCCTCCAGGAACACTCACCACTGAGTGTAATTAGAATTAATTTCGTGTCTGCTTAAGTAGAGGATATTCAGTGACTCTGATGAATTTGGCAAGGATAAGTGAATGCTATCACTTCATTGACACTTTTTCAACTAATCATGGTATTTGTTGACCTGGTGGATTTTGAAGTTCCCGCCTAGTTATTTCTCTGAAAATATCTTGATGTGTTCTTCTTGCTTTACCTCTCATTTCACTTGTTCCACACATTTTACAGTGCCATGAAACAGGCCAGCTGTGGGCACCAATCAGAAGCAAATCTCTGAAAACTACTGAAAATGTAAGTGTTGCTAAAGCTCATGGATAACACACTCAGATGGATTGCTCTGTGGCTGAAACCTATAGTATTTCCCGTTGGTGAATTCATTCATCTGGACCTGATTTGGGTACCTTCTCGTGCCACCTTGCAGACAGAGCCTAGAAATTAGCTTTGGTTAGAAGATGTCATTTGACTGTGCAAAAAGCTACATATGGCATCAGCTTTGAGTGTTTTAAGAATATGCTTTTACTTGTCACTTTTGTTCCAGTAAATGTCAGCGTAATTGAAATCCCCATGATCAACGTCTCTGCTTTTTTACAACTCTCCTTTTTTCCATGCATAAACGCTTCCTGTTCTCCCTTATAATCATGCCCTGGAGATGCATTACAGTTCTTTATGACTATTGTTCTTCACAATTTTACTCTCATCTCAGTCCAAACTCTTTCAGCTGTGGTAAGCAGACTATATTTGTAAACTTTTTCCTCTGAGATAATGTTCTTCTTCACACATGTTTGCATATAAATGTAGTGCATCTTTCTACTTGAATGCTAACACTTGTCAGTTCCTTGGTTTATTGGTACTGAGAGGGAATAGTCATGTTCCACTATTTAATTATTTATGTAAATATGTAAGGATAAAGAAGGAAAAATATCCTGTATCTCTCTGTGGCTTTTATGATTCTGTTTTGAAAGCAGAGTAAAAAAAAACTAAGCCAGCTAATAAACAGACTCTCTTATTTGCACACAAACACTTCTTAGCAGATCTGTGGCAAAAGATACTGTCTTAGAAACTTAAGTAACTTCTAGTCCAGTCTCATGTTAAGATAGATGTGACTTTTCCCTGACCTCAAAAAGTTTCTGCAAGATTGATGACTCTTTGTTTTTGATATAATATCTCACTATGTTCCCTCAAATACCACTTTTTATTGTTCTTTTGGATATTCTTTCCTATTCCTTTCATAATTTCTATGGAGTTTCTCTCATGATTCTTCCATAGATTCACACACCATCTTCTACCGAGGGCAGCCACAAAACAGCCTGCCCATCAGAATTAATAGCCCATATTAAATAAGGGAATTACATAATCTGTTCTACTTTTCCTCCACCAGGAGCAGGTACTAGGTACATAGACACTGACTCACCATAAACCAAACCATTCACGTTTATTTTTTATCCTACTACTTCTTCCAAAACTTTTCCCCTCTTTTCCTTCACTTGGAGAAAGAAAAAAGCCCCACATACCCAAGCCTAACCACCAACTTCTCCCTTTCTTTAAAATGCTTGTTGATGCTGTGGTCACATTTCACATTTTTCCTGGAGCCTCCAACTCTGACACCACTGTTTCAGTAGTCCAAAGCAAGGACCTCTACAACATCAAGCCTGATTTTGGTTAAGCCTACATATCCTTTTCTTTTTCTACTAAGCTTCAACTGCTTCTTGTCATCTTCATGGATCTGTGCAGATTTCTCTCAACCTCTCAGATCTCATTTCTTGGGGTAGTTCTTTCATTTCTTTATGGTCCTTTGGACCAGAAACCTCTGTCTCATGCTTCTCTCTCGTGGTAATAAAGCAACCAGCATCTTCATGACCCAGTAGGTCATTGTCCTCTTACTACAGTTATCCTTCTTGAACTTATGCTGTTCCATAGTAGACCTAAACAGTAACTTTATATCCCAGTGCTTTCACCAGGGAGGTACACAGAGGGGGAAAATGCCAGATGAACTGTACTCTAGGCCATGTACTTTGCTAAAACTTGCTTAGATGGAAGTCTAATAGTGGAGAGGAATGTCTTTATTGTTATCATAAATACAGTTGGGTACACTTTTATTGCCTAAGATTTAACTCTGGACAATCAGGATTTTTTTTGGATTTTTTGTCTTCCCTCAGGAATTAAAGGGTGGCAGATATGAAAAAGAAAGGAACACAACAGGCAGAAAAGGTTTCTTTAAAATTTGGTATGATATAGACCATGATTTTAGATGTATTTCACTCTGAGACAATTTTGGCTTCTCTATGATCATTTATTGATGTTATTCTGCCCACTCCCCAGCTCGTATCTGGGCAACACTTACTAAACTTATTAAAGTAATTAAGACTTTTCTGCCTTGTTTAAATAATATATATATCAGTGCAATACTTGAATTCATTATGTAAACAAAGAGAAAATCATACACTCAATTTGATTTCAGTTTGCAAGTGAAAGTGCCTCTAGTAAATAATGTAAGATATTTAATGTTTTTTTGATACAGTTCTAGCACTTTTGGGGGAAAACTTAAGTTTCAGAGTGAAGGGGAAATGTTGAAATGTGGAAAACAACACTCCCCAAATAAATGAAGAAGTAGTAGAGAGTAATGTTGTGGCATATTCCCTGCCTGTATTACTGGTTATTCTGCTTTCCTTGTGCTTGTTGCTTATACCACAAGACACGGGGGTTAACATTACTATTCATCAGTCTGTTTCTGAGTATATCAGTCCCATACATGGCAGCCCTGTTCCACTCAAGCTCATAATGCTACTCCTGAATCAGAATTAGCTACATGACAGGGTTTTTCAGGAGTGAGGGAAGAGAGACACAACATGTAAATTCTCTCCCTCTTCTAGCATGATGCAGACCTTCTAGAATACCCCATGCAACAGCTAATCTTTCTCTCCCAAATTCTTGTTATAAAGGGTGTGGTTTTCAGTTCCTAAGGAATTGATATGAGGTGTTGGAATAAACTTTGACATAGTTTTGGAATGGATAATATGAGAGATTTTGCAAGAGTCATTCTAACACTGAAATCCTTCACATGGACTGAACTTTTCTGCAACATCCCTTGATAAAAAACAAAGTGTAAGAATTACCTAGAATTTGTATAGAAGGGTATAAAACAAGCATATAAAAGCAAATTAAATTAGACTTTCAAAAACAGCAGAGTTAGGGAGGGGTATGTTGCAGGCCTGTTAAATCATGAAAGATGTGAAAAATGTGAGCAAGGAGTGATCAATCATTTTTTAGAGCAGAAGAATTAATGGGCCTCAGTGAAGATTTCTTGCAGCAGGTTTAAAGCAAACAAAAGGAAATCTTTATGATGCATATTAAATTCTAGGAATCCTCACAGGACATTTTGGGGGCCAAGAGTATAGACAGAACTGGAAAGGATCTGGAGAGATTAATGCAGATTGAGTCCATTTGTGACTATTCTATGCAGCCATTAGATGCAAGCTTCGTGTCAGACCCTCCCACTGATAGCTGGAAACAGGGGATTACAACACAGGAAGAACCCTTTAATGTGTGCTCTGTTCTTGTTCTGCTCTGTACACATCTGCTGCCAGCAGCTCTTGTAGAAGGGATACTGAATATATGGACCTTCAGTCTTGGACACAGAAGAACACTTTGTAGGAAACAGCTGGTAGCTTTCTGGATCCCAGAGGGATGAAACATATCTTCTCTTGGATGTATTTCAAGCAAATAGTTAACGTGAGATCTGGAGTGAACTTTACAACTGACAAATGTAAGGCCATTTGGTAATAATGTTATTGTAGCTGTATTGCCTGAGTTAACTGCAGTGTACCATGTGGTCTTTCAGTTTTGTAATGATTACATTAATTTCATGATAAAATGTTAATATTAGTTATACGTTAATATCAGCTACCTAGTTTGTCTATCATACCCAGTGTAAACAAAAAAGGGAGAGATACATATGGATTTTGATATCCCTCACTAAAGTTCTGAAAGTTTGAGGAAATAAGAAAGTGTGATGGATTAAGATTTTTCAGGTGATATTACACAGAAAAATAACATCATGTTTTATATCAGAGACAGTAAAAAGACCTAATTCTGTGTTATTGTCTCTGTTCTGAAATAGAAGTATAAACATATTTTCACAGTTGAGGAATTTAATTTTTTCTCTACTTATTGGTGAAAATAATAAACCAACCAACATTAAAAAGCAGAGGTGATAAATGTCATCTGGGTATGGCTAAGGGGAACTTAAAGGTGGGTGCTGAACTTGTGCACAGCATCTGCTCATGCACAGGACACACTCCAGGATATATTTGATGAGCCCGAGAGCTCAGACAATGACAGGACTCGTATAGTCCTCTGAAGAGGATGACTTCTAGATGGAAGCTTTGAACTTCCCACTACAAGTGTTTCTCTCCAGTCCTTGTCAGGTCTGCCCTAGGAACTGACTGCCAAAATGCCCCTGCCGTCTGCAGCTCTAACACATGGGTGTGGAGAGAGGTGACCTCTCTGTAGGAGAGCACACACTGCTTGAACTGAGGATATGTATGGGAACAAAACCTGTTCTTCCTGAAGCAAAGAAAGTGGTGTGGCAGCTGTATGCACTGTATGCAATGGCATGGTACCAAGCAGGAGCACGTAGCATAATACACAAATTGTGTACAGCCAGATGTGCAAGGCGAGGAGAAAGGTTCTGTATCAGGCCATTAAAGAGAAATGCTTGCAGGAAGCACTCTATGAACACCTCTTTCTGATTTGAAATGCATTCACTTGGGCAGTGTTTGTGCCATTCTTTATTTGGTTTAGAGCATTTGATAAAAACAAATATACTGGCAAGAATTTTTACAGATCTAGCAAAGGTCAAGCAACTATCGGAAGCTTAGAAGGCAAAAGCTGTGTTTATGATGGTTGAGAGCTCACACTGAAAAGGGCACAGGCTTCAGGTATGTGAATCACACAGTACCATGTGACCTCCTTTTCCAATGGAGAAAGGTCACATTTCAGAGAGCAAATATTTCCAAAAGCAAGAGAAAAATTAGTTTGAAAATAATTTTTGAGCATGGGCATGAAAGTTGTGAATAGTTTTTAGGGAAAATAAATGTTCAGGGAATAAATATTTTCAGTGAAAATTGCTATGTTGTGACAAATGGTCCACTGAACTCTGTTTCCAACACAAAATGGATATTTCAGTTATGCTATTGTGAACTCTGCTCTCTGAGACAATCAGTAAGATAAAAAGGTGAAACATTTTCTCCTGTTGTGGTATCAGAGTACATGAAGCTGATCTCTTTAAATCATTTCCTCGAAGATCTTTAAAAAGAATGCTGTAAAGCAGAAAAAGGTTTGCCTGCATGCGATAGTCAGCACACTGACACCAGGCTTGTTTCCGTGTGGAATTTAAGAATTTCAGGATGATTAACTTTCTGAAGAGGTGCATATTTGATAATCTTATATTTGGATTGAAGTGGTACAGTGACAGAAAAATATAGCAAGGGAATTTTTGTTTGTTTTAAGTGTGATACTTCAAATACATGAGGAAAACAAAACTTGTCTTCCCTAAATACAACACGTTTCTTTCACCTCTGCTCAGAGCAGCTGGTGTCTGATTATACAGTAAATCTCTTGAGCTAATCATCTTTTAGTATTTGTTCTCTATGATTGTGTATTACAAAGAAAAATAAACAGACTCCCCAAACAGAAAAAAAACCAACAACAACCCACAACCAAAAAAAAAACCCCAAAAACACAACAACCCCCCCCCCCCCCGAATAATCATGATTTTATTTTTTTTAAATTCTTTTTTAATTTGAAAGCATGATAAGGAGGACCCCTCCTTACAGATGGCCTGGAATTATTAAATTTGCAATTCATAAACTTTGAGACAGTGGGGAAAATCCACATACCATCCTAAAGAATTAGAAATAATATTCAAGAACACACGAAAGTCCATTAAATCCTACACTTTGCATCATACCCAGAGTCTTTATAGATAAACCAGGCAAATCAACCCTTAAGTTGCTGGTGATTTCACCTATGTGGTGGCACTTATTTATTTGTATGAGGGAAGAAATAGCCATTCCCAAACGAAAAAGCAGAACTTAAAATCATGAAGGAAATGCACTCAGCTGCACATTAGTTTGGTACTCAGTGTTCTGTATCTTGGCCTTGTTCTGCTTTGTGGTCTCAGGACTAGAAAATATATTTTGTTCCAGCAATTAAAAGTTCAATTTATATTTCTTAGGACCAAAATTTCTGGCTGAGACCTTGCCAACAATAGAAAGTTAAAACATTAATCCAAGGGTGGGACACAGAATTGCATAACTTGTACATGTCCTTGCAGAGGTTTTTTTGCCTTTTCCTCCATCCTACATGCAACACAGAAATAACATCTTGAACTAGGTTAAATTGACACTTTTGATTCATTCCTTGGGAACTCACGACTGCAATATGACAAGCCTCACATTCTATCCTCAAATCATACTCAATTCTTTGCCTTACAGACTCAGCATTTCCATAGGCTCAGTTATTATGAACTTTGAAAAACTACAATGTGCAGCCTCATCAGTTATTGAGTTCATCCAAGCTCAGAAGAGAAATATTGTAAGCAATGGACCTGCTTGTCAATATTATGAAGATTAGATCAAACATGTTTCCTACTGTCCCACTGTTTTCCATCCTACAGTTATAAAACCCATGGTTAAGCCATGTTATCTCATCAGGTCCTTGTAAAGCATATCATTCATTGAATCATTATTAACTAAACAAACAAAACAATGTTTTCACTTTTCATTCTCTTGTTTGATGTCAAACATGTGCAGTTTGTTTTCCTTATGTTTCATTTCCTTTGCCACATTCAAATCTGCATTACCTGTTCCGTCTTGTCTTGCCTCATCACTTTAGAAGAGCAACTCTATTCACTGGATTTCTGAAGTCCTTATATCTCAACATCATGGGGCTTATGGCATAATTTGTGAGTAATCTATCAAGCAGAGGACTTGGTGGCTCTGAGTACAGATCTGAACAATGTTTTTGAACTTCACAGAAAGATTGAAACTTTCAAATTAGGATACATAG
This sequence comes from Formicarius rufipectus, assembly GCA_013399695.1. Classification (NCBI taxonomy): domain Eukaryota; kingdom Metazoa; phylum Chordata; class Aves; order Passeriformes; family Formicariidae; genus Formicarius; species Formicarius rufipectus. The sequence goes on from VXAU01004909.1 coordinate 216,055, forward strand.
AAAACACTATGATGAGTTCTTTTATCAGAAATGCCAGGGGGAAGTTTGAACAAGAAGTATCAAACATACATTTTGGGGCAATTTCCAGTCTTTGAAATAGGTGATTGAAGATCCAATAACTTGGAGTCTGCTGTGGACTACATGTGTCAGCAAACCAGATATCATGTCAAACTCTTGAAGAAAGGCCTCACTTATGTACCTTTCTTGCAAAATGTAGAAAGAAAAGGGAGGAGCTGCCTTACTCTGTAATACAATGTGGTTGTTTTCAAGCTGCACACTTCCTGAAGAGGGAATCAAAGAGTGTGTGGCAGTCTTGTGTTTCTTGATCACCATTTACAGAGCCTTTAGAAGTAGACTACAGATAACAAGCAGTCCAAAGTCTAATGGGTGAACACCTCTGGGTCACTGGCAAAAACAATCTTCTGTTACATGGCCTCAAACATAGCTGAGTGGTCCTCAATTTAAGTACCTACATTTTCCCCTAAAAGTTTTTATGTGATGACACTTAGGTCTTTTTGTTGCAGTTCTGTTTTGCCCTTTTTTTTTTTCTTCTGTTTTTTTTTTTTTTTTTTTCCCCACTGAACCAGGAAAACAACAAAAACTGTAATACATTAGCTAAGGAATTCATTTAGAATTAGAAGAAATATAAGGGATGATCCATCTGCTTTCAGGCCCTGCAGGATTGGACTTCCTTTATATATCTTTATCTGTATCAATCTAAGGGTGGGAAAACAGGACAGTGTACAAGCTATTGTCTTTATTATTTTTCTGGATTGCCAGTTTTTCTGTGCAATATTAATTGTTGTTATTCTTTATGGTATGTCATACTGACTACAGAAATAATGTTTTGTGGCTTGTGAGAAGTAAAGAACTGATTTGATGCACGTACTAAGTCAACCTCCCTATTGCAGGACTTGGCTGAAAAACTATTTATAAGTCCAAACAGATGTTTAGAACAATGAAAAGTTTATGGAGTATAAGTTTATCTTTAAAAAGAGAACGTTTAAGAGTGCATTCAGGCTTAGGATCCAGTCTTTCCTGGACGAATTTGACTTGCCTAGCTAGATTAGAGCAAAACTGAATGATCACTGAAAGACATTTTTAAAATATGATAAAAGAGATTTCCTTCCTTTGGGAAGCAAAGACTAGTGCATTGTTCACTGTATCTTTTGTGAAGTAAAAAGTTGACAACAAAAATTCTTTGAGCCTAAATTTTTGGTGTTTCTTTCTATTGGGTTTTGAAATAAAGTATTTTTAACTGATTACAGTTATTGACAGTTTTTTCAAAGACAAAATTATAAATGTTTCTTACTTCAAATAAATTAATGCTTTGCTTCTGTATTTAGAAATATTCTAAGCAGTATTAATTCTTACAGAAGTGATCAAATACTTACCAATGAAAGGTCTGCTTGTGAGCAGTTCTGTGGTTCAGGAGAAAATAGAAAACCTTTCTATCCAAATATTGTGCATTATTCAAATTTAACCTGGAATAAGAGATTTCTTTGTAAATAATCTTTGCAAATAATATATATAATATCTAATATATATCACATACGTCAATATTGACTTTTTCTTTTCCCATGTTTTCCCTTTCTATGTGACCTTTTTGTGCTACTAATCCAGCCTAGTGAGTATTTCATTCCCTTCTCAAAGTGTTTAACTTTTTAACAAAAATATCCCATCTGCAGATAAAGGTTTTGTTTTTTTGTTTTTTTTTGTTTTTTTTTATAATAACAATTACATCAAATAAAGAGTCCTTCTGGCATAACAGCCAAAGCGAGCATCGATAAAACTGTAGAATCAGCAGAGCCATCAAACCGTCTCCCCAGAACAATCATTTCTCAGAGACTATAGCAGCATCTATCTCTACATAGTCTTATATAGGAAAATACAGTTTCTAGAATAAAGTTATTCCATAACAAAAATGTTATTATCTTGGAAAATAAATGTCTGGACTTCAATGCAGTGTGCAGCAGTTGGGCTCTGTGCTTTGTCTTCTGCAAAGAGGAAGTATTAACATGTGACAGTATTATAACTTCTTGAAAAGATCGCTTCATTATGTTGCAGAAAAAGTATATGCGGTGATACAAAGGCTGTTTTATCCACAGAGATTGGGCTTGTCTCCCGTGTCAGTGCTGACTATCATGTGCTAGTTGTACCCATGCTCCAATCTGGGAAGATGCAAGCAGGCTTTTAATTCAGTACTGCACAGCCACTTCACTGCCTCTACTCGTTGGTTTATCTAGAAAGGCAGAGTTTGTTAGCAAGCAAAATAATTATTAACCTGAGCAGGCTGCACATCTGTTCAGGCCCTTGTTTAAGAGCCCAAAATTATGGGTAGAGTGAGAATGTGACTTTTTGACATATTTAACTGACTGGGTTCTTAAATACTTGAGAAAAGCATTGTTGAGGTGGGTGGGATGAGTAGACAGACGACTCATTGCAACATGTGAGGACCTGGAAATGATTGCTTGGTTTATAGCATCTCAGAGAGCAGTGTAATTTCGGTGCCACTTTCCCAAGGCCAGTGAGCTGCATCAGTAGGTTCCTCTCAGTCTGACATTCAGACGGATCTGTTAGATTTGCATTACAGGACATTACAGTGTATACTAACCTCAGAGTGCTTCTGGATAAGGTTTTGGTCATAAACAAGAGAGGAACAAACATCAGGTGGAATAGCTGTATCCTTATGCAGGGAACAAATGTTGCATTTGTATGCATGCTATGGAGGTGACTGTCCATGTTACTTTGCCCACAGAAATCCTCAGCCATGAGATGAATATTCTTAAGGACTCTGTCTTCAGTGATTTCAAGACATAAAGGAAATCACTCAGTAGAGGCTAAGCTCTTATCATCCCAAGGCTGGTAGTAATTCAAAGCATTCTTGGGCAATGTGCTTAATGGAAGCAACAAAAAAGCAGCTGAATATAAGCTGGGCTCTGGCTTTTGTAAAAGTAAAATAATAATAGTAAATTTCCCTCTCCAAAGTCTTGATGACTGGCATCCAGAATACACTATGTAGGAGAGTAATTTAATACTGTGTCATCTCTTCCCCAGATACATTTATGGGCAGAACTAACTCATGAAATAACTATGAAAATTAAGAGTGTCATACAGTCCATGTGACACATATTCAGGCATGAAGTCTGTGTTTTTTACACAGGTTAAAGAGACCCTGGGAAAGCACAGGCTTTAATTTGACTTGCAAATATATGTTTACAGATATATGTTTACAGAAGTTTACAGATTCTTGCTTCTTTTTGGAGAGATTTTCAGGTAGTTCTTTGAACTAGGTACTTTATTTTTTTTCCTTTTCCCTTCTTGTAATGAAAGAATGGGGACCTGCAATATATATTATAGAGGACTTGGGAAGAATGATTCACAAGAGCTAATTTATCTGTGCAACTGATTTATCTCCTTTGAGGTGGCTCTTGACCAGCCCACCAGCATATTCTCAACACTTCAATCTCATTGCTCAACTGCAGATTGCAAACAAACTCAAACTATGGGGAAGATATAACTTAAACAAACACTCTTCTTTCATGGTTCACCTGTGTGATATCAATCATATGTGCCTGGCACAGTGGGAATGAAAGAGAATTCAATTTGTGATGGGAACACTGCTTTTAATTCAATCAATTGGCACATCTATAAAGAATGAGTAAGTGTCAGCATTTGGAGAAACCCATGTTTTTCTAGAAATGTAACATTCTGCTTGATGGAGGCTTGAACTGTAGTGAAGAGCAGCCCTTTAAATGTTGAAGTTTGACTGCTGTTTTCTCTGGTGGGCTGTCTTATCTGATGGAACCACAGCCAACTAAGGGTCTTCCTATTTGACCTTAACTTTCTTGTTAACCACCTACAGCTTTAACTCAAGATGCCAAGAATTTTCTTGGCATCCTTCCATAATGTGCTGGGCCAGATTCTGTTTCTAGTTACAGCAGTGTGAACTCTGGAACTGATCTGTCCTCAGCTTCTTCAACCTTTTCTGTATCTCAGAGTAGTTTCTGTCTCCCTGTAGATCTGACATCTCTTAATTCCTTGCCTAGAATGACTTACAACTAACTCTCCTTTTTTTGCCATGTCTTGTTTGTTTCTTTGAAAATTTTGCAGTGATCCATATTTTCATGTTGATTTTATGTACTGGTTATCCAATCTGACAGAGTTGAGTAGGGTGTGTTTGTATAATGAATATTTCTTATATTCATGAAGTTTTAACAGCAGTGCATTTTTTACCTCTTTGCCATTTTAATTAAGGTTGAATGAATGGATAAAAAATATTTAAATAACATTTTTATGGTATCTCTTTGTCTTTAGTATGCATGAGTATTTGACTTGAATAATCTAATGCATTTGGAAGAGGTTGTAGTCTTATCCAGCCAGCTGAAGGATAACATGTTACATGACTTAATAGTATCTCAGTTAATCTCAAGAACTAGACTGTCAAATATTGAACACCCAATGAACTCCTTGTTACCAGTTCAAAGTTAAGCATTTGTGTGCACAAACACATATAAAAAATATTTTAAAAAAATCTAGAACAAAGTAGATCAGTTTATGGGCTAATCTCAAGGTCATTCCATGGGAAGAAGAATGGCAGCAAATCAATAGTTCTTTACAATGTACTTGTCCACCTATGCTTTGTTTAGACAAGAATTTCTGTAATTCAGAGCTCTGGGCTTACTTTTGAAGGCTTTATCAGATAATCCAAAAAGCTCTTATTGTCATCCTTGCTTCTACAGACTTGGAAATTAGACTTATATCAAAAAAGATATCGACTCTGCTATCCCATTGGATTCTGGTTGACATGATTTAAACGTGTATAAATTGATTCAACCCGCATGTCAAGTGAAGTTATGCTCTGTTGTCAGTCATGATCAGTTCCTAGGAGCATATCTCAACACCTTTGCACTGCAGTTCTGACTCAACAAAAATCTATCTTCCATTTCATTTAGAATTTTTTTTTCACTATAGTAGAGTTATCATATCTTCACAAACTATTTAAGATAGAATTTTATGGAGGAAAAGTTAAATTATACAGTTTCTATTTCACAGTAGATTTCTACAGACAAGAACTTACTGTCTTACTGCCCTACTTCATGTAACACCAGAATGCCTCATAATCCAAATTCTCACTGTTGTCTTCCAGCATAAATTAGTCTGAACAAAACACCAGGTTCAAGTGAAACTTGAACATGGTAACTCAGAACCTTAGGAATATTACAATAGTCAGCAAGTAGTCTAGTTTTGCTTGGCAATGTGCTCATTGGTTTCATGTTTTCTACTGTTGTACAAAAAAATCCTCATATTTCTTAAGCATATATAATAATTTATGAGTAATTAATTCTGACTCTATGTCTGTACAACTATACCTCTATCAACTCAAACCAAAATGTCTTCATACAACTCCTGAAAATGCCATAAAATCTTGATTTTTCACAACCGATAACTATGAATAAGTTCTGAAAAATTGTGAGGATTTTTCTCTTACTGCCTAGGAGTCTCTTCCCACCCTCTTACAAACAGGAAATACACAAAGTAGGATTAGAATTCATTTTAAGGGACTGGAAAGATAAATTTGTTTTTATCGATCCCTTGGTGCTCTGAGTCACAATGTTTAAAAGGGCTGCTGCCAAAAAGTTAAATAAAAGATCTCTCCCTTCGATGCTTTCTAGCTTTATTACAAATGAGTCCAAGTGGGGCACATGTAACTAGAAATTGTAGTGTCTTTTGAAATGGTAATATCTCCAAATGTTGAGCCATATTTATACTTGAATGTTAGGCTACAGATGAGGGGAAAATGAACAGATTTATCTCAAAGGAAGATACTTTTCAGTGTCAAAGAATTTAATTTTAAAATTCCAATTTTTAATTAAAGCATTGTAGAATCTAAAGGTAGTATATTCATTCTAATAGGAAAATAACATCTTTCTTCTTAGCTTCAAAGTAGTATAATATACTTATCTGCCATATTATATCTTTAAAATATCACATAGTCTTAGAAAGGCAATGGCTTCTTTGGGAAGGGTGACAGCAAAATCTTCCATGGTAGTCAAACCAAGATAGTTCAGGGCAATGTTGACCTTCTGGTAATGAATAGTTCTGGATTTGCAGACAGGTGATATCTGTGATCTACTAAATCCCTATAAATTCTGCAATTTTTTATAATGTTTTTCTGCAATCTTGGCATGGCATTAGTGAGTTAGTGTGTGAGCTAATTTTTTCATTGGACTGCTGTTACCAGGTTATAGTTTTCATCTCTAGAATAATTATATGACGACGTAAGCAAAAAAATTTTCAAGAGAAGTGATTAAAACTGATTTCTAAATACATGTTGAAGTATTCATATATTTGTCTCAATCTTCTAAGTGTGCACTGGATTCATAATATGTCTAAAATCACTGAGACTTGAAGGAATTCTTCAACTTTAGGAACTGTATTCATTCTGAACAGGAGAGACACTTTCAAAGGGCCCTAAATCAATGAGCCTTACATCTCTCAGTCACATGAACATTTTTGAAAATGTTGTCCTTGATGCCTTTTGAACATGTGACAAAAGAATGGCAAAGACTGACTTTTGTAGTTGATTACTTAGAATCTATACAGGAAAGCTATCAGAGTTTAAGGGTTTTTTGCCCCCAAATTCATGCTTACATTTTAATTTCTTTAGATGTTAATCTAAATATATTGTAGTATATTAAAAAGATGTGGAAAATTTGGTCCTGAAAGATCAAACACACTGAAAGTCAAAAGATTGTCAGGGGTGAATACCTGTTGTTGCCTATACTATGAAAGGAAGTTAACACTTTATAGTTAACTAACATTAATCACTTGATGTTTCTTAATTAAGTTAGAATATTGCTTGTTAAAGTACAGAGCAGAGGGCTATTTTGCAAAGCACAATTTAGACTGAAGGCAGTATTTTTGTTGCTTGGTTTCTTCTCCAGAGTAGTCTCAGACTCACATCAGGGTTGCAATCTGGATTATTGTGATTTCCCAAAATGTTTTCATACAGTTATTGTAATTGAGTCTTCTTTTCTAATTAGGAAGTGATTAAGAACCCATTTTTAACATTTATATCTCTCCACTTAAAGCAGGGGAGGCTAAAATGAGATCACATCTCAGCAAATCTTTTGTACGACTGTATACTTTTTGATGCATGCAAAATATGCTTAACCTCCAAACTGCCACCAAACTAAATACTGGGGAAAGAGATCTTACCATCCTTCATCATATTCTGCTTGCCCAGGACTTTGTACAGGATTTCCCACAACTAGTGGCTTCTGCTGTGGCTCCTTGCTGTGCCCACCAGTTTTAAAGTGCTACAGAAGAAAAGCAGAACCAGCAGTTTTCAGAAATTCTTGGAGCCTGTTGTAATTCTACATTGCTTTCAGATCTTCTGCTGAAAAACACTGCCAAGAGCTATGCTGTTTGGTTTTAAAGGTTTTTTGCTGTTTCAGGTTCTTGAGGTTCTAAAGCAAGCTTGCAAATGGTCTAAGGGAACTTGCAGAAAATGTACAGGTGGTGCTTCTGTACCGTCCCACTGAGGTAAAAAAAAGCTCCACAAGTGTACACTGCTCGTTAAAGTCCTCATCATATTCAGTTGAATATCTTGCCAAACAGTTCAAAGTACCCACTGTGTTTCCTTGGTAGATAGTCCTATGCATTGTATGTGTGTGTGTTTGACCAAATGTTTCTGCTGCTAATTAGTTAAAATTTTAGTTAAATATATAAGGAGTTGATCTTGATCAACTAACTGTCATAGGTTCAAACTGAAAGGATCACAGTATTCTTAGACACAAATATATTTGTGCAGAGAAGTAACCAGCAACACTTCCAAATATAGAAACACCTTGATTTTATAGTAGTATAGGTTTCCCCTTCCAGGAATGTTAAGTTCAGCATACAGACAGCTACAGAATTTGGATGGGGTTTCATAAAATCCTCTTAACTTTTTCCCCCCTTCCTTACTACTCATCCCATTTCTGCATATTTAAATACAGGAGAGAGTTTAAAGCATTATATTACCTTGCTTTTTCCCAATCTGCTGCAATATGGTAAAAGCAAAATTAAAACACTCTTGGGCCATAATTTCAGTATTCTCCCTGGTTGATTTAAACCTGTATCATAGTAAAAAATGCAAACCAATAAAATACTATATGATTTATGTTACTTTTCTGTTGACAGCTCTTCTTCCTTTCACAGGCAAGTGTTGAAAGTGCTCATTAGAAGACATCAAGTACTTTAAATCGCTTCTGGATGTTTTCATTTACACTGGTTGTCCTTTGAAATTCCTTTCTGAGTCCTTGCATACTATAAGCCAAGTCTGACTGCAAGACGGAAACAAGAAACTGAGAAGGACCATTAGAAACAGTAAAAGAATATAAAAAAAAAAGAAGTAGCACAACAAAAGAAAGGAAAAGAAATTAAATGCAGTCATTGTTTGCCTTCAACTGCTTCATCATTACTAGTTGGTGGGACTTTTCTGTTTTCCTGACTCTTGAATTGACATTTTTGTTGACTCTTGCATCCATGATTTCATCTAAATGGTGAAACTGTAGTGCTGGCCATAGAATCTGATCAGAAAATGTTGCTTTATTTTTCTGCATAACTAGAGGTTTTATAACTCTTCTAGTGTGTTCTCACTGTCAGGATAATTCTAGAGAATGGACACTGAACAATCAGGAAGGCATGGGGAATCCTGATGTGCCTGGAAAAAAAATTCACAGAGTTAGTGCACACTAGCTTTAGCTGTGCAGCAATGTTTAACCTGCAAACCACTGGCAGCAGACATGGGGAACGTATCATGTTTTTCCTGATGTGCAAAGGCTGAGAATCAACACTTCAGAGGTAGCGACAGAGGTGGTTTTGCTCTCACATGCCCTTCTGATTCCGATACACATTCCATGATTTTGTTGGTAGACTTGCATGAAATAAAGGTTTGGATGATGACCAAAAGCAGGCTGAGGGGGCAGCAGATTGCCTGCTGTTCTGACATACACCAAGTCACAGTGATTTTCTTAAACTGATGCCAGTTCAGGAAACACCTTATCTGTTTTGGTAAGTCAGGAAGTAACACCTTCCAGAAAAAGAATGTATAGCTATCACAAATTTAAAAAAAAAAATAAAAAATTAAAAGAACTGTCTTCACTACTAGAAATACTTCTTATATGTGCTTCAAATAGAAAGTCTATCTTTTCAAGATGTTTTCTTGCATATAATTAGCACTTCAGCATGCATACCACCTGAAACCAGCTTATATTGCAAACTAGTGTTCTTCATGTTTGTTTCTACTCATAAACAATCAGAAATTTATCATACATACAAATGTATTTATCACAACATGTCTCTGAGTGGGGTCAACAATTTTCTTCCTATCAGTTGCTCAGTGAGTTCTCCCTATTCTCAATTATTAATTCCTGATATGATCAGTCACCTGATTCATAGGACACGGAAAAATCAACTCACTGAGTAGACGACTGAAGTATACTTAGAAGTATTTTAGTAATGAAAGGCAAATATTTGCTGACAAGCATTGATTTAGATGATCAACTGTAGAAACTGGTGGGGTAAGATGACAGAAAATATTTCAAGTTATAGCTACTCTTCTATAGTCATGCAGTACTAGAGTCTTCCTCCTACCAAGGAAAAACATCAAAAAGATATATCTAATAGGTTTCCAATACAAAACAATTTCTAGAAAATTGTAAAATATGGAGGCAAAACCTTGATGATTATGGGATTATAATTGGTATTGTTGTTCAAGATTAGACATTCTCTGTGTTATGGCTTCCCAGTGTCGTCTTCTGTGGGTGTGTAGGGCAGACTGAGCAGTTCAGGTATCACTCGAAACAGTAACTGTTTGGTATCTGCATGTCGCCTTCGAAGGACATTCGTGCTTCACACACTAAAATTATTTTTCTCATCAGTTTATTAGACTGCAGTAGAAGTCTGAAGGCTCTAATTTTCATTTTTCTGACTAACTTTTATTAATTTTTTACATTTTCATTATTCTTATAAGCAAATGCAAGGGCATATGAGAAGAGAAGCACTTGCTAGCACGAGAATTTTCAGGATTTGTCTTGTGGAATGATTCTGCAAATCAAGAGGAAGCTGGACAGATCTCTGCCTGAATAAAATCACAGACACTGATTTTTAACATCTATGTTTTCAGGGGTGTATGAGCCTCATATTTCAAAGTGCATTCACAAATATAGTTGACAATTCAGAATGGAATAATAATTGTCATGGCTCTGAGAAACATGATGTGTAGTAAAAACTGTAAGGAGCAGATGAGTCAAAAACCTTCTCCAATTATTTACTTTATGTGTGCAGGATTGGAGGAAATGCTGTGAAAATATCACTGTTTCATTCAGCTCCCATAAATTTTATTAGCATTTGAAGGTATATGATTGAATTAAGATCTGTGGATCTATAGAAATCATGAGCAGTGTTTTCATAGTGCTGATAAATTTGCAGACTGAACATTGTGTGTAACAGTTTCTTTGCAACAAGATGAACTGGGAAATATGGTCCCGTAATAGGAGAGATGTCACTGGAATGATTTCCAAGATGAATTGAAATTTTTCCAAATAAGATAGTTGTACTAGAACATGTTGAAATTTGAAATGATAATTATATTGATAGACAAATGTTTTCTGTCTAATAAAATTGGCTTGTGAGGCATTGAATTCCTTCTCTGAGATTTATATTGGTTTGCATTTGGTACAGGGCACTATGAAGTCTGCAGGGAGAGTCTGATACAGGGCCTGAACTGGGAGACAAAGCTGCTACAATGAAAAACAGGAATAACAGTTCTTTTCAGCTCTGAGAGAACAGAGAAGGTCTAAACAAATGAACTGTTGAAAAGTCTTCATGGGCCAGATGCTTTAGCACTATGAGAGTAGGTTCACAAGAAATTTTCCACCCAGCCATCTGAAAACTACAGCTTATTCTGGGAGCAAATCCATCAGAAAAAAAGCATGAATTTGCAGAGTTAGGATGCCTGAGCTTTCCAGGAAAAATTCCTATGAAAAGACAATCAAAGTCACATGAACCAAAATACTCAAGGAAATTCTAAGTGTGTTTTCCTGAGCGTAACTAATTGTTCAGTTTCTCTCACCCAGGAATATATGCAGCATTAGTGAGACTCTCAACTTACCGCAAGAGAAACCCCAATATGTAAAGAAGGTTCAGTGTTTGGCTTTTGGTGGTCTATGGTGCATCCACTGCAGCCAACCCTTTGCTCATTGCTGCAGTTGATTCAGAAATATCGTGATGAACTCAGGGTAAAAGAACATCAGCTGTTTTATAGAGAACCACAATTGATGAAAAATAGTTTAGCTTGAGCCTACTTTATGAATGAGTTCAACTTCAGTGCTCTGCTTTGCATTAAAATATGTCTTTCTTTTGCTGTGGGACAAACACATTTGAGCAGTGTATAAATTCACAAATAGATAAGAAGAAAATTGATGATGTCCATCTTAGGTAAGTTGCAGAAGCTCAAGGCGAAAATTATAATTTGGAGCTTTTTCCAATGTATGGTTCAAATGTTCTTACTTTTGTCTTGAAAAAAGGAGTGCATTAATGAGTGCTTTTGTACCAGGAGTGCATTTTAGGTCTCTAAGTCCTTGGGTGCCTGCATCCTCCCATTCTTAAATCTGAGTAAAGAAAATACAGTTCTGGACCACCAATATCAGGGAGAGTTTCGGCATTGACTTTGAGAGAAACTAGGTTCAATTTGAAGGACACACTGCAAAAGCCGTGTTTATAAGATGGATCAAGCCCTTAAGCTCAGATGAGGCCAGACGGGGCACTAAACATCTTTTATACTGTCTTTTCTTGAGCTGAAAGTATTTTCTATACAAAGGCATTTTATTGTAATTTTAAATCTTTTTTTTTTTTTTTTTTTTTGTTAAATTTGGAAAGGATTCTAGAATTAGTTTATAAAGATCCAAGCAGCAAGTGAATGAGGAGTTGTCAGCTGTATCTCCACAGGGTGCTGTTCGGGGAAATTGGGACTGGGACTCATTCTCTTCTCTGTCAGGACAGCCACATGATGACCTCAGAGGGACCTATGGAATATGTGTGCACTGCCCGGGATCCTCAGCAGCTGCAGGTGGCTCATGAAAGGCAGTCATGTAAAACACTGTTACAGCTGAACTCCTGGTAATCTGACTTCTTTAGGGATGGTGAAATTTTCTTTTATTCGCTGTTCCATCAGAACATGACTTTTAAAAACACACTCAAAGGGGCTCTGAAGAGGACATATCTGAATTACAAAGAGCATGTGTTTTTCATTTGAAGGAACGTTAGTCTAAGCATTTAATTAAGAGGTAGGTATGTCTAGTGTTTTAACTAAATATAGAGTAGTTGTCAACCTTTTCAAGTAAAAAAATTAATTTCTAAGTAGCCACAAATTCCACAAATTACAAGCTCAAACCATGTCCCTTGTGCCCCACAGTTGTTTTAATCCTGAATCCAAAAGCATTACATTAGGTTCTTTCCTTTGTGTCTGTATTTCCAAAAATAAAGGAAGGAATAAGCAACAACACCAGAAGCATACTAAATGTTCTTATCTTTTGCTTTCTACAAGAATAGATTTTGAGTGTCTGAGATCAAAAAAGCCCAGAGCACATCTGTAAATGATAGCTCATCTGTCCTGAGGAAAATTTGTTCATTGGTCTTATTACCTCAACCCTGTGTGCCTGCCTGTAGGCTAAATGAATGAACAGTTTCCCAAGATGAAACATCCACATCTGGAAGACAGGGTTGGATTTTGGATTCTGTAGATTTAACTCCTAAACTAAGATGGTCTGCTAACCAAGGCTGATAGGACATCTTCCAGGATGCATTTAGAGTAAAAGCTAAACTGCATGACCCTTGCAGCTAAACAGACAGTCCAGGGGTTTGCCTACTGCTAATTGTTACTAAGAATAAAATAAGAATAAAGAAAAAAAGTAATAAAAAACTAAGCAAAATTTTTAATGGTACATCTCACAATGTCTGTATTCTCCATTTCTGCCATTAAAGTTAGTATCTCTAGTACAAAATCTGCCAGCTAGAAGGCATAATCTACTTCATCCCATTCAGAATCATCATAGTTATGTATATAAAATCCATAACATACATCTATTACCTGAAAGATAATAGGTCAATCTTTAAGTAATGGCTTTGCTCAGGGTAAAAACCTGACAAAGCTACACTGCTCTCCACAATAGATAAAGCAGTACCCACTGTGGCAACTTTTCCTCCTGATTTATAAAACATATGCAGCATTGACCTAAAATCCTGGTTCATAAACAAACCATAAAATTTCAAACAGTTGATGGAGAAAATATACAATACTTGTAAAAGAAGGTCCCTTTTATGTTTAGAAATAACATATGTGTTTGAAAAAAATAGCACAAAGTATGTCTTTTAATATTGGATAATCATCCCTAGCATTAAGATAAGGTCAAATGGAAATCTGATACAGACATTTGTTTCCATGTTTCTATGAAAAGAATTTTCAGAGAGTTTCTAGACATAGTTTTTCCAGCCATGCAAAAACTGAAGTGGCCACTTGACTTGTAACTATATACTCTATACATTAATTTCTAAACCAAAACTAATTATGGCTGTGTCCTGATCTCTTATGCATTTTAATGGAGTTATCTTACATTACCAATCAATAGGTTTAAGAGGTAACAAATTCCAAAGAGTTGTTGCCATATGACAGTGAATAAAAATCCAGTCTGTAAAACAAAAATAACTTTGAACAGATTAATTTGAATGTGGCCAGTTTGTTGGTTAAGTGAACTCAGTAAACTCAGATCATGAAGTAATTGTGGAGTTACTGCTCTGAAAATTGCTGTGTCATGAACATCTCTCTGTTAGTCTAGTTAGGCTTGATGAGACCTACCTGGTAAGATGGCCATTAAATCCTGACAGGCAACCACAGAGCATGAAACACCTTGGGGCAATGGGCTGGCCAAGGTCTCAGTGATCAAAGGGTTGCAGGACGGGAGCAGTGGGCAGTTTGCTAAAAGCTAATACAAAAGTTGAGTGTTAGGAGAAGAAACTGTAAGCAGAGTAAAGCCCCACAGAGATGGAAAGTGTGCTTAATGAGGAAGAGCGCAGAAGTCACTTTTGGATCCAGGGGCAATGTGCTCAGAGTGTAGTGTTTCAGGTGCATAAAGAAGTTGCCTGCTGAATCTGTGATCATCCTGGAGGGAAGTTGGTGGAATGGTGTGAGTCCCATATTATGGAAATGTTCTTTGAACCTCTAGGTGCATTTTGCCATCTGGAGAGAGGAAGTATCACAACCTATTTCTGAGATACAGTATTCTGAGTGTTTCCCACACTGTGGGCATACAGTAGTGAGTCCACAATGTGGACAGTGAGTCATCTCCAGCTACTCTTCGCACCTCAAGGTAAAGACTGAAAAGCTTGAACTGAGAATTGTAAGCTAAAGCAGAAATGTGTCTGTGAATATAGACATTGAGGACTGTCCATTGGAAAAGATCCACTTAATTCTTCCAGAGCTCCAGAATGCTGTAAAGGCAGGTAAGAAGGAGAGAATCATATAATCACAGAATGATTTGGGTTGAAGGGTACCTCAAAAATCACCTACTTCCTGTCAACCCCCTGCCATGGGCAGGGATATCTTCCACTAGACCAGATTGCTGAAAGACCTGTCCAGCTTGGCCTTGAACACTTCCAGGGAAGGGACATCCACAACTACTCTGGACAACCTGTTCCAGTGCCTCATCATCGCAAGAGTAAAGGATTTATCTTTAATTTCCAATCTAAACTTACTCTTAGTTTGAAGCCACTCTCTCTGGTCCTATCACTCAATGCCCTTGTCAAAAGTCACTCCTCATCCTTCTCTATGCCTCTTTAGTTACTGGAAGGTGATATAAGGTCTTCACTTCTTCAGGCTGAGCAACTCTAAGACTCTCAGCCTGTCTTCATAGAGAGATGCTCCAGCACTTTGATTATCTTTGTGGTTCTCATCTGGTTTTCCTGCCTATTCTGCTGACCTATTTGGATTTGCTTTGTTTTTCTCCCCCTCAGTATGAGATACAGCACTTACAGCTCTGCCAGTAGTCATTGGCCAGTTTTGCATGCCAGGAGAGACAGTCCCGTGCATTTGTGACCTTTAGGTTTGATAATTTTCTGCAATAATGACATGATTAAGCTGAAAAATGATCAGCTAATTCATAATTCAGCAGATGGACAAGACACACTGCTGACAAGACAGCACCAATATACCCTGCTCTTTGGAGACAGGTTCTTGTCAAAGACGGTGCTAGACTATATTTGTCAATACCATCAGAGCCCAGGTGGCATTGCCATTAGCTTTCCTTTCCCAGTGGGTACTATTTTGCCTGAAGAGAAGATTGTTACCTTCTGCAGTAATATCTGTTGTTACAAAGGGCAGGAATTCCTTTCCTGTTGGTCTGTGATTATGAGTGTTCATCTGTAAACTGCCAGAATTACCGTAAGCCTCATCATTTTCATAGAAAAGCACATCTTATGCTCCTCTGCCAAGCTACTCTGCTTGCAATATCAAACTGATAAAATCTCAAAAACATTTCAGAGCTGGAGAATGTGAAGAAAAAAGAGGTTTTATTCCCTTGGTGGTTCTCAAATGTGGTAAAAAATTTGGTCCTACTGAAGATGAAGCTGGGTGCATCTGTTTCCACATTAGTGTATAGATATTTTCTGGTTTACTCCTGGGCTATGGTTTGGACTGAGCCAGTGATTTCCTTCTAAAACGAAGACCTAGAAACATTTGACATGATAATTTGTTCCAGTGTCTGTTCCTGGATGCAGCCCATGTCAAGACTGACTCCTTCCATCTAGGACATTCTTCCCACATTACCCCATGTGGTAATGCAGCACATATCCTTGGTGTCATGCTATGAAAAGCAGAGCTGAGCCAGACTGCATTCAGCACAACCAATTCCAGGCATTGTAAACTGGAAAATGATGATGTATATTATATCCTTGACACAATGGAATCCCCACAGGACAAAGATGTCTTTACTTTACAGCTGCAGATATTACATCCTGGGAAGGATGGTGAGGTCAGTCTTAATGGTCCTGTGGTGCCTGTAAACACTTGGATTTCTCAGTCATTAACATGGGAGAGTTACACTTGAGAGGCGGCGGGCGTTGGCCGAGTGGCATAGGCCCCCGCCTGTGGAGCCGACTCCTCCTCTGAGGACACTGGTTCGAATACTGGAGGGACTCGCTGTCCCCGTCCGCGCGAGCTCGGCCGTGGCAAGATGAACCTCAGGAGTAAAGGGAGTGGGGCCAGTTCTGCGCACACTGTGCCTCACTTAAAAAATTCATTGCGCAGGCTTATCCCAAGATCTTCGTTCGCGAAGTCCAGCCAACAACAACAACATGGGAGAGACCTTATGAGACCACTTGTGGGATCACCTTGTCAGCTGAAAATGGTCTTCATCTCTTGTTTAGACCTTTGACTTGTTTGGTATACAGAAAGAGTAGACCCTGTGCTCTTCAAGGTCACAACTGGTAGAAAGTAACATGAAAATAAGAAAGCATCAGTCAGAAATACCTAATGACACTACTTTGTAGAATTAATCACAGAAAAGTTGTTTTCCATGTAAGTTGCCTCACGTATTCTTTCACTTATTTGGTGAGAAAGAGGCATATAATATTTTATCTTCAATAATCCAGCTTCTTTTATAAATCAGCTAGAACATACTGCCTCCTCATCACTATCCTAAGTACATGTAACTGCGTCTAGGAAATGTAAAATAAGCTCAATAAACATTCCTCTTTTCCTCCCCAATTCTTTTTTTTTTTTTTTTTTTTTTCCATTAAAACAATGGGCCACAGTTCCAAGATTGAGTAGTTTGGGAAAACTGGTGGGTGTTTATAGCAATAAAATAACATCTTGTAATTAAATGTTGAGATCTAATTCCCCAAGAGATACAAACTCCATATCTATGTACATATATATGTATATATTTAGGGATTTCTTTACGCAGAGAATGAACCAGTGTTGGGATGCTGGAACATGACACCTGCTCAGTAACCAATGCTCCCACATTTTACAAGAGAGTTGAAGAACAATAACACCTTCAAGAGGAGTTAGAATTCTTTATCAGCTGTCTGTGGCAAGCATAGAAGCTCACTTGTATGCTGTCAGTGACCACTGGTAGCTCATCTGGCACACAGAATTTTAACAAGCAGGTAAGTATTGATGGTACACCATCACTTCCGTTACATTCTGTTGAATTATCTCTCTTCAAAACAGAGATGTGCCCTTTTTATGTACAGGTTGTGACAGTCAGTTTGACACATATTCTCTGAATTTCTGTAGATGTTCTTATATTGGTTTTGAATACACAACAAATAACTTTCTGTGGGAATGGATTTCCAAAGAGGAGGAACTGTGGGAATGGATTTCCCATATACAACCTGGAAAGAGTCCTGCCAGAGATGGGCAGAAGAAAATCACCCAGAGAATGTTGATACCTGGAACTGATGCTTTAATATTGTTTAAAATGTATGTTTACCTTTGCCATGTGTTTCCCACCCCGGGAGGCCATATCTTCCCCTTCCCAGAATCCATGTGTACCCCTCCCCAGAATCCATGTTTACCCTTTCCCAGAATCCATGTGTTACTTCCCAGAGATCCTTTGCGTCTTTCCAAGACCCCTCCTCAGGGAACAGAGGGGCGTGGTCCACCTTGCTACCTGAAACCTTTCCCCGCCTCTATGTTAATTCCCTCGTCCCTATTGGCCCAAAGCCACAACAACCCCCTTTCCCCCCATTGGAGGATTTGAACTCCCTCCAAAGGACTATAAAACCCCCTGCTTTCTGAATAAAGCGCTCTCTGCTGCACCCTCTTCAAACTGTGTGGCCTCTTTGTTCTCTGCCCTGGGCTCAGGGTCCACGTGGCTGGGGTGGGAACCAAGGGGGAGCACCCCTCTCTCCTAGATAAATGGACTATTAACCTTACCTAGGAGTCTAAACCATACTGTTGCGACCACAACACTCCAACGAGGCTCTCAACATAGCCCAACCGGGATAACTTTCCATGTTATTGTCCTGAAGACAGCTGATGTGAGAATTAGCCATAGGTTGTACAGTTGCAGTGGGACAGTGTTATATGAAACACAAATGAGAACAGCTATATGCTTCTCAATGAAACATACTGCATTAGCATGAAAAATATTCTTTGACCACATAGCTTATTTTGTTGACAATATTCTTTCTGGCAATAAAATCTCAATCAATACCGTTTACAGGGATCATTCTAATACTTTTCCATTTGATATCAGCATAGACTGTGCCTCTGCAGCAACACTAAGACTGGTCTATTTATGTAATTATGCTCAGGGAATGCTTCTATATTCAAGTCCACCCACACTCCATTGAAAACTTTGCAAACATTTTTTTTCCTCCTTATTTAATGTCACAGTTGTATGCTTTATATTATACATTAAAACTTGCATAGTTACTAGATTCACATAGCCCAAAGCACAAGGCAGACACAGTTTGCAAACTTCATTAACGTGTTTCGTATTTAGTTTTTGGATGTTCTGAGGGTTTTTATTGTTTTAAAACATTGGCAAAAGTACAGGCAAGAGTATCAAAGCCCTAAAGGTTAGAAAATGGAGCCAAATGCATGAAGGGCTATTACCCAACCAATGAGATACTTGGGGAATATTTTGGCTCACAAAGAAGATGAGTAAAACTTTTTGTATTTTCCCACAAACTGAACTGATTTTCACTGCAGTCCTTGTGCTAACCACTTAGAAACAAAAACTGAGCTATACCCCTGATATGTAAATAAAGGCACATTTTGAATTTAGAAGATAAGGGTCAAAGTAAAACAACATAAATTGTAGAAGAAGAATGAAAAAAGACAAGGGTTATAATGGTACCAAGTGGCTACAATGTGAGGTTTATAAGTATTTTAATGAATACAAAGCTTAAAAAATTACATACTACTGTTTTTGTCTACAGCTTCAATGAGCTCACTGAGAAGTGAGGAAACTTTCACATGCAGTTGCATGCAGAACACTGAGGAAAGAAGCTGGGTACATTTCTAGGGGTACTGGAACAGAATGCTTAACTAAGTATGTTTCCTAAAGATACACTTCATTTTGATTTTGGAAACTAAATCAAGTTCCTCTTAGGCAGATTTGTTGTTGTTGTTTGTTTTTGTTAGGTTTTGTTAGTTTTTGTTCGGTTTGGTTTGGTTTGGTTTTGGTTTTGGTTTTTGTTATATAAAAAGTTATAATGGCAAGAACTTGAGGATAATATGAAAAATCTGAATACAGCAGGTGTAGAATTTAGTATATAAGTTATTAAATTTTCTTACTTTTTATTTTCTTGTAGCATGGGCACTGTGGTATATAACCATTAGTTTAGTGTTCCCTTTGCTTCTGGTTCTTTATTGTAGTTTTCTGCAAAGATTTATGACAAGTCACACTATGGGAATGACTGGATAAGGCATCAAAAGCAATCTTGCCTTAAGCTTCTTTTTATATTGCATAAGATTTGAATCATACCAAGTATTTATCCTTATAATGCAGCCCTTGTTCTTGTTAAACTGTCATTAACTGGTGCTGTGAATGACCAACTGGGGACCATACTTGCCTTCATTAATGCCAAAAGCAAGGTCATCATTAAAGAAAGTTGATTCAGATCCACAGATAAAAGACATTAGGATGCCTATGCATTCATTGCTCTTGGTTCCAGAAAAGACACAAAGAAGTTGTGTTTTGATGCAAAGACTTTGAAAACAAACACAAACGTAGATAAAATTGCTTGCTTGCTACAGGTCAGTGTGAAATGTTGTTTCTGTGAAAAAAAAAGGTCCTGAATATTATGCTACTGCTGATAAAAACATGGCAGTAATACACTCTGAGGGCTCTTTGAGGAAAAAGAAAAATGGCTTCACTGTTTACTTAAAAAAGAGTACTAAACGAGCAAGTGAAGGACTGGTTTTAGTATGTTATTGCTGAAATTTTGCATCAGAATACTGCGTATTAGTTTCTCTGGCAAAAATATGTCAATCTGAATTGCAAAATCAGACGTGTGGCTTAAAAAAACAAAAAACAAACAAACAAACAAAAAGATGCCTTATGTTTAAAACCATTAGATTTAACCCAATGCATATTTTTCCTTGGGATGGAGGGAGAGGACCTTATTTGCAAGTTAGTCACTTGATCTGGATACTTGCAGCACACTTATTTCTATCTTCATTATAAATCTTTGAGCTTTGTCAAGAAAAAGTGAAGACTACCAGAGATATGATTTAACAAGAGAGTGCTGTATGTATATGGTAAGAAACCACAGGTTTTGTGTTTTTTAGTTGTGAAATATTTTCGAGAAGAACATTTATTGTAATATTATTTTGTGAGTTGGTGCTATGAACAGTAATGTCATGCCCTTGTAATGTATTATTAACTTTTATTCTTTACATGTTGTTACAAGTTCTTTTTCTTTTAGTCCTCTCTCTTTATGAAAGTTTGTGAATAAATATATATTTCAAATGATTTATGGAACTGATGAGTTTCTATAAATGTGCAGAATTCCCTTGTATAATTGAGAAGAGCAAAGAGAGATCATAGAAAACAGAGTTGGCAGAGGTTTATGGAGGTTAATGTAGTTTACATTCAATCTCAAGAATTCAACTCTGCCTTTGCCACCCCTGGCAAACATTTGTCTAGCCCCTCCTTAGAAGCTCACAGTGATAGGGATTTCGCAATCACCCAAGGCAGTCTATTCCCACGCCTAGTGATTCTTGCAGATAAACAGGTTTTCCTGTGATCCAATCTGAATTTCTATAGCTGTAATTCAAGTGTATTTCTTCTTGTCCTCTTTCCAAGGACAGGAAGAACAGATTACTCTTTTCCTCTTTGCGACAGCCCTTTCTGTTCTTATATACTGTTATCAGGTCCTCCTTCAGGCTTCTCTTCTGTAGACTAAACAAATCAAATTCGTTCTCAATTACAGTTTAATGTTACTTAGTTGTCTGTGAGATGTAATGTAGAAGCATTTGCAAAGTACACAGCAGTAGAACAGTTAAAGTTTCAGAAGACGCACACGAGGCGTGCTTAGCTCTGCATTTGGTATGCTTCTGTCCCATTTATTTCCTAAATTTAAATTTAAAGCTTAGTCTCACACTTGTTTACAAGACTTTGCTAATTGCCACTCCAGTCCAGAGCTGAGTTCAGATTCCAACAGCCCATATGGCCAAGAGAGCACGTTATTCAAGAGTTTTAACTAAGGTCAGCATTTACATAAGATCAGTTAAAAGTGTCAATCAGAACTGCTTGAAAGGAAAGAACAATGTCTTAACATTGGTCTATGCCTGTAAAGGAAGATACTGTGGTTTGACTTAGTAGGAAATTGTTTTCTTACAAAATAATATATTTCGTTCCATTGTTGTATTATTTGTCCAGCTTTTTATTTTTTCTTTCTTTTTCCTGAAAAGAATGAGGGAAATCATCACAAAACTAACAAATATGTTTAATTTGAAAAGAATAAGTGAGAAAGCCAATCCATGCCTAAACCGCTCGTATTTCTTGAAGATCTCAAAAATTGTTAGCAAGCTTGCTGGTATTCCTCATAGATAGAATCATAGAGTCATAAAATATGCTGAGTTGGAAGGGCCCCACAAGGATCATTGAGTCCAACTCCTGGCTCGTGGTCCTACACAGGGCACCCCAACAATCACACTGTGTGCCTGAGAGCAATGTCCAAATGCTTTTCAGACTCAGACAGCTGGGTACTGTGACCACTTCCCTGGGGAGCCTGTTCCAGTGCTCAGCCACCTTCTGGGTATAAATATTTCTCCTGATAGATATCTAATCTAAATCTCCCCTAACTCAGCTTCATGCGATTTCTTTGAGTCCTATCAGTAGTCATAAGAGTGAAGAGACCAGTGCATGCCCCTCCATTTCCCCTCATGAGGAAGTTGTAACTGCAATGTCTCCCCTCAGTCTCCTCTTCTCCAGCCTGAACAGATCAAGTGACCCCAGTCACTCTTCATGCAGCTTCCCCTGAAGACTCTGCACCATCTTTGTTGCTCTCCTTTGGACACTCTCTAATGGCTTAATATCTTTCTTATATTGTGGCACCCCAACCTGCACACAATACTCACAGTGAGGCCACCCCAGTGCAGAGCAGAGCTGGACAATCCCCTCCCTTGACGGGCTGGCGATGCTGGGCCTGATGCTCCCCAGGACACAATTGGCCCTCCTGGCTGTCAGGGCACTGCTGACTCATATCCAACTTGCCATTGATCAGGACCCCCAGATCCCTTTCCACAGCAGTTCTCTCCATCCTCTCATTTCCTAGTGTCAGGATTTTTAGCATATAAGGTTATATGGGTTTTATATTAAAAAAAATACTAGCTAGTCACTTACTCACTAGTGTCCACGTGCTATTTTTTCCCACAAAAATCTATAAAGACAAATAGGGAACTGATTTGGCAGCTAACAGTAGACTCAGGGATGAGAACAGACTAATAATAAAGTGATGTGACTTGTCCACCCTGATCTTAGATAGCAAAAAAAAAAAATAGGCAGAATGGTATGAGAAAGGAAATGGTCTTACTTTTATGCTTTGCATCAGTGAGAAGGAGGCTGGAATTCTGCCTTCATATTTGGCCCTGGATTTGAAAGAAGAGTGTTAAAAATCAAAGCAGTATTACTCACAGTGAGCTTTAGAGGTGACCTGACTTGTGAATAAGCACGTTCAGAAAACAGACATTAAAAGGCTATTTAGAAGAAAAAGACCATAACAAAGATGCTTTCAAGTTAAAGGCAGACATTTTCAAACAGAAAATGAGGCACGTGCCTTATGAAGGGTGGTAAAAACAAGTGAGATTAGGTACAAGAGAAGCGATAGGCTTTCCATCTCATCACGTCATCAGATGAAGACAGACTGCTGTCCTGTGAGATGTGTTTCAGCAAAGCACAAGAAACTAGACGCTGCTGAGGGGACAGCAGGGTGACATGGATGGGCTTGCACCCTGCAGTCAGAGACAGCAGCTCACAGATCCCCGTGCCTTCTCTTTTTAAGAGTCAGAGTGCTTGGCATTGAGCTTAGAGCTCTGAATTATGAAAGATGTCACTAATAAGTTTTCTGTTCTGGTACATCATCTTCTTACTCTCTTTACAAAAGTGGCAAGCAGATTGTTTTATCTTTATGCTGGATACTCAGTGTCAACAGTTTGCCTTTCACATTACTCAAACAACCACAATTTTGAATTCTTCTGTTAGTTTGTTATCTGTTTTGCTGAGTACTGGTAAAAGACGTTTTGGGCAGAGAGAGAGTTCAGTGAGTGATGGGCTGTTTCTACAAGTTCAGCTCTCAAGCTCAGAGGAATTATTGGTGTACTTCCATGCACTTGAAGCCTGGTGCATCAGCTAATATCACCCCCTAGATTCCTCTGCAGACAGAATTCCAGTGGAAGGAATGGAGAACCACTTCAAGGAGCCATTGTTTTGTGTAAGGAGGACTTCCCCACTGATGTGCCAAGTCCCCTAAGCCAAACTCTGTGCAGCTCCTTTTCCAGAAAAAAAAGCCAATAGCCGAGTGACAGAGACCAAGAAAATGCCATCCTGACTTTGTTCCCACTCAGGGCAGATGCTTTAGAAAACTAACTTGGGATCCATCAACGATATAAATGCTTGTGACATCAAAATAGAAAGTACAGGGAATGTAAATCTGTTTTTGTCTTGCATTCTCTGTGTTATGCCTACTTGTAGCATTTCCTTCCCTAAGACTTTTTATTTTTTTTTCTTAACAAGATACTGTGACTTGGGGAGTTGCCAACATGGATGATTCTGTGTGCTGAACTCCACTCTTTTCATCTCAGACTTTCCTTGATGCCTAACAACAGCCAAAGGAGGGAGACCAGTTCATGTCTCCATTCCTGAGTAGCCTTGCTAGGGAATGGAAGCATAACAAAGTTCTCACTTCTCTTTCTTGAAGTGACTCTTCAGGACACGGTGTAGCAGAGCTTAGCTCATCCATACTGATCCCAGGCATTTTTCCTGTATATTCAATATGCCCAGAAGATTTGTTTCAGAAAATAAGCAAGGACATGCTGGAGTTTTCTTTTACCTTCACTGTCAAGGGCTGCTCTCTTCTGTTGGTCATCTATTCTGTGTACCACACTACACAAGGTTTAGTTCAGGCAACCCTCGCCCTGAGCACAAAGACCTACTGCATCTGAGTTCTCTCTGGGGTACTGCTGAGCCCCACATCCAAGGAGGTACTGTGGGAAAGGAGATGGAGCAGCCAGGTTCACATCCACTTCTGCCCTCTTCTTCTCTGGCCAGGGCAGATCAACCAGAGGAGACATCCTGAGCAGGAAAAACAGCTCCTCACAGAAAGGGTCCTCGTAGAGAACATTTTTGCAATGGATGTAAAACACCTCTTTACCAGCCTTTATCTACCCTTTGGAGTCTGTTTCATGTTTACTGTTATCATTTTCCTTACATGGTTCCACCTAAACTATGTTTTCAACTATTTGAAAAGTTGAAGTAGTAGTAGTAGTAGTAGTATCCTCTCCTGTTTCTGCTTTGCATCCCCTCCCCCTTTCTCACCAGCTCTAGTTTCTGGTTTTAATTGTGTTTTGCTTTGCAGGAGAAATGAAAGACTGTTTACTGATCCTGTTCCCACCCTTTCCTTTCGTGCCACAGCTGGTCCTTGAAATTTGATGGAATAATAGTTCTGCATGTTCTCGGCTCATCTCCCCTCCCCCCATCTCTTAGAAATGAATTTTGGTATTGTTGAAAGATTCCAGATGAAACTGACAATTCAGAACATCTCAAACAGACTCTATTGAAGGAAAATTAATTTAACAACTTATAAAAATGTAGTTGCTATTGAATTCTCTATTTTAACAGAGAACAAGGGGTTGGGTCGTTACGGATGGACACAGTATATGTTTTCTTCTGTTTAGCAACCTGATATTTTGATGAACTCTGTCAAATAACTTCAATTTTTTGTCCATCTGGAATATTGACACAAACTGGAACAGACTTCTAAGAGAGGAAGTCTTCTGTACTGGAGAGGAGGGATTCACTTTTACTATGGATGTTGAAAATGGATGTTGAAGAATAAGCCCCTGGGAGAGTGGGACGAATGGAGTGATGTTAGCAGATAAAGATGCTTTCTCAAGTTAAACAGAAAGTTCAGGACATGGTGACAGAGATACAAAACAGACAGGATGGAGTTATTATAATCACCATCAATGTTATACTTTTTCCGTGTGCAATGGTTGCTGAGTTGAATTTAAAAAAAAATCAGGCAAGCAGCTAAATAAACAGATTTTTGGCTTCATTTCATAAAAGAAAGGAGACTGAAGATTAATAAAACAAAAAAAAAGACAAGGAAAACCCCACCTGTTTATATTGCTTGAAATTCAATTCACAAGCTGGTTAACTGTTAACCTAATCACTACTGTAAGTGATTTCTAAAATAATCAAAGACGTACATGATCACAGTTTTTATTGGAACAGTTTTCTGAACAACAGCTAGTGTCTGTGTCCCAGTCTTGCAATGGAAATAAGTGTTATAATGCCCAGTCCTTTTGGGAAAGCCGTTTGAAGCTGATACAGAGTTACACAGTTTTGATATTTTACCTGAAAAATAGTGCAAACATTATCACTGTCCACTAGGAGTATGTTTAAAATCTGTATATGTGAACCTAATCCTTTGGCATTTTAGGGTAGAAAATATCATCTTGGTATGTAATAAAGGCATAATTATCAGGACAACTTTGTGTCAAGGATAAATGTGAATTAAAAAGGTCAAATGTTTTTTAAATGGTTTAATTATAATTATAAATATTTAAATCTGTTTAGCACTGTGAATCCAAACATTACTTCCAGTTGTGCATTAAGTGAAAAGCTGAACCCGAGAGCATTCACAACTGTGCTCATCAACTCATCCAGGGTTATTATTGTGTATAAAGACAAGCTATTGTAATATTGAACTCATTTGTCTACTAATAAATTCTAGCTTGTTTTTAATTAAATTCATATAGCACAGCAAAATTTCAGGTGCAACTCAGAGAAAAGAAAAAGTCCTTATTTGGAAACCCACATAGTTCTGCAAATTCCCAGAAATGCTTTTCTGCAGGCTAAATTAAACAACTCACAAGGAGAGATCCTGTGGGAAGGTCAAGGTAGCAGAAACTAGGAAAACTTTATTTTTAACATGTAATCCTCTTACCTCAAGGTAGACTAATCTGCTTTACATATGTCTCTCTTTGGTATTTGCAGTCAGAGTTTTTTTCCTCAGATGTTTTGTAACATTCCTTGGAATATTTGGCAAGAATTTACTAGATTTAAACAGCCCCCATAGAGGAAAGGGTGACGAGAGTGTGCTTGTGGCTTGACTGTGGGATTATATCACCTCCTAGAAACAGTTTGTGTTTACAAACACATATAAGCATAACATGGTATGGTGCAAATACATAGCAAGGTTCTGTCACTGCTAGAGTGACTTTTGTACCAAAACTGATGGCAAAATGAAACAAAATCAGTGCTGTCAAAGCTCATGAATTGGCTGCTATTACTGAAATGAAGAGGAAGCAGTCTAGCTGGATAGGATCCATGTCTCAAGTCTGTATTAGATTCATTTCAGGGTCTTCAGGGCTGGGCTTTGCTTTTCTTTTGTAAACAATGAGGAGCTATCACTTACTGTATCAAAATGATCTTCAGAAGTTCAGGTTAAGTTCCAGTGGTGACCTGAGACACTATTTCAAAACAAGTTAATGTTTAAGATTACATTTTTTCTGTGCTCTCTCTCTTTCTCTCTCTATATATGTGTTCTATGCATAGCCTAAAACTTGACTGGATAAATAAGTTTTTAGTTTGAATTCATTGTTATTTGCTTTTTAATTTGAGTTCCCACTGAGGGGTTATTAAAGAGTTAGAGCATTTCATAAGGAAGCTGAAGGGAAATATTGAAGTATTATTGTGGAAAATAACATTAGCATTAAATTAGTTCAAGGGAAGCATTTGTGATTTCTTCCTTTATAAAGGGAGCAACACTCAGTGATGTAGACATTACCTAGTATCACAGTATTTCTTCATTTTGAGTTAAACTGTCTTATTACTTTGGCACAAATCCACTCCTGTGTCTTTAGCTAGCTGTTTGAACTTCATGGATAAGAAAATAATGCCAGTATAAATTTAACTCCAGACTGTTGCTGTTGATGGCTTTGTGTCTACATGAAACATTGGGCAAGTTCATTTCCAAAGTTTGTTGAAGTATTTGTTGTACTGAGTTGCTTTGCTTGGAGACTGGAACACAAGATAGATTCATTCTTTTTCTTCATGTGTGTGGAGACTTCTGAATATCCCCAGTAGCTGTCTATCACTGAAGAAACCAATACTAATTTAGTTAACATATTAAATGAGGGAAAAATCACTATATAAGCTGAACCTTTCTGCAGCTAGTGATCTGTTTTATAATTTTAAATTTGTTACGCAAGCAAAATTCTTTTGAGGATCTACAATGTGTCAGAAATGTTCATGTACATCCATCAGAGAATCTTTTGAGAGAGGTTTTAGGGGTTTGTGTTAGCACATGCTCTGAGAGCTTTTACCAGTGCTGGGATTACTAGATATTTATACTTCTCAAGATGAATTTGATGAATACAGGCCCTAGGGCTAGAAAGAGATCAGATCTTTGCACTATACCTCAGCCTGACCAGTTAGAGAAACTAGAAGGGCTGCAGACAGAAGGGGAAGGCTAAGATTTGAATTAGTTTTTCTCCCGTTTTGTAGGTGGCAATGGATGGGCATATCCAGTCTTGTAGCCTTTTAACAATGTGCCATTCTGTTTCCCTTCAATAATAAGTTTAATTTCTGGTTCGACAGTGAAAAGATCAGTGCTTTGGACAGCTTTACCACACACTGATATTTGACTGGAAACTTCGTTGTTTGTTAATCAACCTGCGAGTGTAAGTAACTGAATATATGTGGTCAATCCTGGGAGATCTTCATCTTTGTGATCACTGAACCTGAAACCATGGTATTAAAAAAAAAAAATCAGATTAGGTAATATATTTTAAACTCAGAAACGTGTTAAAAATTAAAAATCCTTAGCTTACAACCTTCAAACAAAGCTCATATTCTCTGCCAAACACTAAACTCATCTGGCTCCACAGTAATCTACCCTTTTTTCCTCCACTATAGACATCCACTCAGTGGCAATTGCTAATAATGATATATGCAGCCGTACTCATCAGACTACATAATGCCTTTAATTACAGCCAGTCTTTCCCACTGCCCAGGTTTGCTCCAGAAGTAACAACACAAGTTGCCAGTTCAAGCATTTCATCTGCTCATATCCTGAAGGTTTTTCTCACTGATTGCATTGTAGCCAAGAAAACTCTTTAGGTTTTGCTTGCCTAATTTTAAAACTAGACATTCAGAAATATTCTTATAGATATGAGACAAAGAATCAGGTAAAACAGTAAAGTTCCTCATTGACTATGTCTCTACCTGCATCACAGTTTTTTTCTGTATGGACTGTGATATGGTGAAGGTGTTCATTGTTCAGTGTTTTTTGAAGGAAAAAAAAGTATTCATGGTCCAAAATGAACTACGAAACTAACAGGTAAATACTTCAGGATGCTTGAGCATGAAAGTAGGTTACTAGTGTTTAAATAGTGCTACTTGAAAATTCTCCATAGTTTCGCATAGTTATTTCAAATTGTATTGCCGTGTGCTTTTTACCTCAGCCTTACAGATCAAATAAATAAGGGTTGTGTCCAAGTAAATATTTTCTCTCCTCCTAAAAAAAATAACAAATTCAAATCAAGACTCCATTATTCAAGACGCAAGCATATTTCTTTTTTAGTTCTTAAGAAGTATCTTTGGCTTGGACCCTTCTATATGACATTTATGGCAAAATCCATTATTTGAATCTAAAGGATTTTTAAAAGGTGTTCATCCTATCTCGCACACATGCTCTACAGCAGCACTGTAAATTTTTGTCAGCCAAGCTGCATGATACAACAGACAGAGGACAAGACATCGATTCAGGGGTCGGTGCATCTGTTCCTGAGCCTCACATAGATCTGCCATGTGACTGGAGTGGAAATGGTTATCCTCAGCTCTGGTTTCTTTGTCTGTGAAAATGAAGAGGCTATTCATATCTACCTTCTAATATGGTATAGAACATTACTGAAACACTTAAGTTCTTTGAGCTGTGCTTACAAAAATATGGTGCTTACAGTCACAACTACACTTTTACCTGAAGAAAGAAGAAATTAGTAAGTGAAAAAATTATTTATTACACTCTTAGAAAACATCCTTTCAAGTCATAATCTTTGCTTGACAATACTTTTCACTGAAGAAGGTATTTGTTTGTTTGTTTGTTTGTTTGTTTTTTAATTTTTATTTTTTTTTCCCCAGACTTGAAGGACTTCTGACTGTTCATACTGCCAATTAACCTTTTCTTTTTCTCTTGAGTGGTAAAAGGCCTAGGAGCCTGACAACAGAAGATAGTTCCTGGTTTTGGAAAGTCTTTTATAAAACAAAGTAGCAGGAAGCCAGAAGAAGTGATTGGTCTTTTTGAAGTCTCTCCTCTTCAAGCCACTGTGTAAGGAGAGATCATGTTAGTGGGCACACAAAGTCACAGGGCAGGTCAAGGCAGTGCTTCACAGAGGACTGGAGACAGGCACATAAGAACCACTGACAACATGCTTCTGGCTGTTGGATGGGGAAGTGCTACTGCTGGGGTAAGGATAGTTTTGCCTTCAGACTCAATTGGTAGAGATGGTAGTTAAGAACCTATCACAGAAACCTTTTTGTGTGTGATTATTTGTACAACCAGTCCATAAATGCATATGAAAGGGAACGTGCTGTACAACATCCCTAATCCAATGACCTTGAGTTCTGTGAGAGCATCTGGGGAACAGATCCCAGCAGTGAAGCCTAAGTGCCTTTTCTATAAGGTATCTTCTATGACTACCTTTGGAGCTAATACTGGATCCAGTGAACCACTGGTACACAACAGGTAGAGCTGCAGATATGTTACTGTATTTAAAGCAGCAGAGAGTGTGTGTCGACCTTGCTTACCTGGGAATCTGAAAGGAAATCAGAATGATCTGTTCTACCTGTTTTATTTAACATTCCAAAGTGGGTAGGAGAAAAAGAGCAGAAAAAGACACCTAGGATAGAGCTGTTCTAGACTAGAGATGGTATCTGGTAGATACCATAATTTGTAGATCCCTCTTTGTTTGGGTAAAAACTTTCTTGACGACTTTTTACAGCTGATGTCACATAAAGAGTGGCATGAAATTTTTTAGTGTCTTCCTCCAGTGTGCACCAGGAATTATAAAATAAGAGTATGGAAAATGTTGCCTTACAGCACAGAAAAAACAAAACACTAAAAATATTTTGTTCTCATGATACAATTAAACAACACAACCCTGACTAGAAGTAATTTCAAGCTCTGGGTGTGAAATACTACCTTATACCACATCATATAACCCCATCTTTCTGTCCTGTGATAGTGACAGAGAGCCTGAACTGTTCTGGCTACTATTACAGCAAAAATTATACAGATTCAGTGAATCAGTATCAGCTATAGACCAAACAAGGGAAAAAGCAGCCTAACCTTTAGTTTTATATAAGTTTTGGATTTATTTTTAAATTTTCAGTTACTGTGAAACTGTCACCACTTGCCAAAAAGGTGCTCAGGTTGTCACAATCATTTTATCTCACAAAAGTGAAATCCTTCAGAGCACAGAGAACTGGACAACCCTAATGCCTTTCCTTCATGTTTGCAGAAATTTATCCTTTGGAGATATGACCTGACATTAAATATTCCAGACATCCACAAGCATAGGAAGACTATTTAAGTTTCTCTTTCCCTCTTGTCAAGAAAAGCATATTTTTCTCATAATGTGTTGTGTGCTTGCAATGTCTGCATTTTCATGTGAGATTGTTGAATCAGTTTACCCACATCAGGAGTTGAATGAAACTCCAGTCAAAGCATAAACCCATCCTGTTGATAGGGGATAAGCAAATGCGTTGTTGATAGTAGGTCTGACATGTACATCATACCATAAAGACCTATCAGAGACAGTGTGTATTCTGATTGCTCTTCCATCTGTGATTATTTTGCATTCACAGAAGTCCAAGCAATGAGAGTATTACCTTGAGATTAAAAAAGAAAACCAAAACAAAAAACAAACCCACAAACGAACAACCCCAAAAACCCTACAAAAACAAACAAACAAACAAACAAACAAACCCAAACAAACAGGCAATTTAACAAGTAATGTATATGAAGTTCAACATGTATTGTTTGGGCATATTTTGAGCTACAATGAAAAAGCAGGTGTGTTAGTCAGTTGAGTTTCTGGCTTAAAATGTGCCATTGTGGTGGATCCTGCAACACAGATCTACATCAAAAGCCTAAACTTGGAAACTGAACAGGAGAAGTGTAAGTAGAATTCAGATTTCAACCTTTGCACCTGGTCCTAGAGATATTGTGCAAGTCAAATGTCGACACAGAGTTAGAGAGAGATATTTTTGAAATGTGTCTCTGTCCCCTTACTTCAATGCCCTGATATAATGGCATATAGGGAAACTCAGAGTTGTGAATTTAAAAGTGCACACATTTGAAATGAAGTTTCTGTGTCGAATAAAGTAACATGTCTCTTATTTTTCTCACACACACAGCTCTAAGTGATGATGTGTGCCAGCCTCTAAGGATCTTTTCCACAACTTCAGGATCTTGGAATGTAATGTTGAAATTTCAACAAATTTTTTTTTTTTATTAATATGCCTGTTTCTACTGTAGAAATGTTATTTATTCTCACATTGCTAGTAATATTCTCGAACTTCCAATTTTCTGTGTCATTCATATGCTGATAAGACTAGAATAAAAATTGTGCATGCACAATGTTTCTTTCCAGTCAGATGCAGTTAGGTCTAGAACAAAGAGAGCTGTGGTGGTCAGTGGTACTCAGAGGTTGCAGGAAGCACAGGATGAAAAAACTTCTGGGGAAAGCAAAGATTAAGGTTTTCACTGAGGATTGAGAAGTAAAAAGACACTATTTATTTCTTCTCACATTGTACTACATCTCTGTGTAAAGTGGGTGCTGCCATGTGGTCTAAGGATCTGGGTTTTTTCTGCTCTCTCACATAACAGTTGGTAAAGAAACAGTTGGTGGTGAGATTCTTGCCTTGGAGATGTGTTATGGTATCATTCCATCCTGCTTTCATTGCAGAAATATTTTATAGTAGGAAAAACCCAAACATACTGGTGACAAAGTATTGCACCTTTGAGACTATCTAAAGTCTTCTGTTTGTAAAAATACTATATCATCCTAAAGAGGTTCCTTCCCACTGGGTAGGTTTAGCAAGGAGTATGGATATACACATATACTAGCCTGTTTCTATATATTTCTTCATGTAGCAGAAAATCAAAGAAATTATTTATAGTGACCAAAGCATCAATACATTAGAACTTGGTTTTTCAAGAT
The DNA here is from genome assembly GCA_013399695.1 of Formicarius rufipectus. Lineage (NCBI taxonomy): Eukaryota > Metazoa > Chordata > Aves > Passeriformes > Formicariidae > Formicarius > Formicarius rufipectus. The sequence goes on from VXAU01004909.1 coordinate 248,564, forward strand.
GTTCTGATTTCACTGGGTTTACTCCAAATATCATGTACAGTTTATTTCTTGACATGCTGAAGTGTTTGCTGATTTATAGCATTCGTATTTTATGAGGGGTTGTTATAAAGAGGAAAATGTTACATTTCAATGAATTGTGGAAGCAGAATACTGGGAAACGTTAGGAAATTTTAAGGCAGGTAAGATACGGGAATGGAGTGGTAGATTTTTTAAGGGACAAAGCCAGAAATAGAAAGAATTAAATTTAGTGATACAAAATTTCACCTGTGGAAAGATTGTGGAAAATAATCTGATTAGCAGGGTTGATTCATATTACTGAAATTTCTGTAGTCATCACATTTGAAGACATTTTTAAAGTATTTTCCATGCTGTTGGAAATCAAGAATATCTTTTATTTCCACAAAGTTAAAGAAGGAGACAAGCATGGAGCTGCTAATGTAGATAGTGACTGCGCCTGAGCTGTGGGGCAGATGAACGCTGCAAATACTCTCAGTATTCTCTCAATCATGAGGATCAGGGACCTACTGGAGTGCACTGTAGATTCTGATCTAGTAGAAGTGTCTCCTCAAGAAAAACCTTTTGGACAAAGGGATGGCGCATGGACAGGTCATGGCCGACCATAGAGGCAGAATACAACCAGAGTTTATAAAGGAGATCAGGACCAAGTCTCCATCTGCCTTACATTTTAGGCTCAACTAGATTGACATTACAGATTGTCTTTCTACCTGATATATATTCTGGTTTGCCTACCTACAAATAAAAAGGATGAATGGAAAACATTTGGAGGGAATGTTAAAACGCACTAATCATGAGCTAGGTAAAAGTAAGAGGTCCTTTAAAGTGAACCTATTAACTGCTCCAATATTGTGCCAGGTTGTCTAGTTTGCTTTCTACAAAGCACTCTGATGCCTTTAGCACTGCCTGTTCAGCTGAATGGCATATGTCAACTGTCTCTTCCTCCTGGAAAATTAGTGCATATATTTCTATGAATATGGGGCAATTTTGCAATGTATACTTATTTGGTGTAGGAAAAACCTTTTCATCTCACTTGTTTTCATAAAGATGTTTTTGTACATGAGCCAACCTCAGTGGGGAAAATGCTATAAATCTTTTGGCAGTCTGGGAAACAGTCTTAGAAGAAATATTTGTAATAAGCAATATTTGGTTTATATCTATTGTTGGCAAGAGTGTGGCCAAAGAAAATTTCCCTCCTGTGACACAACCTGCACTACTATTTGTTCTATAACATCCTGAGGTCATTTAGGGTGACATAAAAAATTCTGTCAATATTGACTTCTTTTAAAATTTATTGCTACAGAATATAAAATGCACAATGTTTGAAAATGAAGAGCTTGCTTCCTCAAAAAGGCTTTGAGCTTTAAAAAATTGCAGTAATTTCGCTTGACATTTAGGTAGGTCTGTACAGCCCCTGATGAGTTCAGTTTACAGTGGAGGTTACACACTGAGCCCTTTAGCAGTTGTTTACAAGCATCATCAATAAACTGATTCAAGCATATTCTCTTAGAGACATGTTTCCATTATTGCTACAAAAAGTAAACATTAAACTATGCTTTTTTGGTGAGTTTCTGCATAGAACCATGCTGCTGGTGTTAATTTTACTGACAAAGCAGTAATTTACAAGTTTTCCTTTTTGTTCTTTCTTCTTAAAATCTGAGCTGACTAAGCAAGAGATGAACATGAAAACTTTAGGACAGGTGAGAAAAAAATAAAAGTATTTGCCTTAGCCTACCTTTTTCATTAAATCTTTTTTTTCATCAGAAAATCTTGGTCATCACCAGTAAAACATGTTTTCTTCATGCCCAACTGAGTTACAGGGTGTTTGGATAGTAGAAAATGGAAGCATTTTAGGATTGAGCCTTCAGAGGACTATATGTAAAGACAATGTGCAGAAATAATATCAAATAAATTCAAGTATTACTGTGCATGCTTTTAAAGCACAATGACTAAGGTTTGGCTAAATACCATTGAGCTTTTATATTAAGGTGTCCCTTGTTCATTGCACTCTTCCCCACAATGAGTTCTTTAGGTGTGCAAGTTTTATGCTGTGAAGGCTTTCTAGTTCAGACATTGTGAGAGCTTTCTCTGAAAGGTGAATCTTTTGCAGCATTATATGACAAGCAGTTGAATGACTGGACCTACCATTCAGCTCTGGATTTTTGCAGAACCTTGTATGTCTTGTGTGAGTAATGGCCATGAGACATAGCATCTACTATACTGAGACTCCAGGACAACCTGTTTTTCTCTTTGAAAATTATGTGAACAGGAATAAATAGCAATAGATATCTGTGACATTTTCTCCTCACATCTCAAAAAGGCCACAGGATTACATGGCTCATGCTGAAGCTAACTGTAGTCAGAAGGGAAAGCTTGCCTGGGAATACTGAAGAGATCAAGACATTACCTAGCATGCAGTATGACACTCAGTCCTGGCTAACACATAACTTACTATTATGACTAACTCCCCTCAACTCTGACTTTCCAATAAAGCTTATAGACTAAATGCGGAAAAAACAAGAAATTCCGCTAAGCCAGTGGAAAATGGAATTTTGGTAGTGAAATTCTTGTGATTTTAAATCCTCTTCCTGATGTCAGCCAGCTTTAGTTTTTCACATTAACTGCCAGATAGACTTTCAAAAGGTCTGTTACCTACAAGGCTGATATAAATACAGATGCCAAAGTATACTGGTGAGCCAATGAACTTTCTCCTTTATGTTAGAGATGTTTGCTGAAATAAGTTTCTTAGGTAAGATTTTCGTGTGCTGGAAAAATATTTGGGCCACTCGAGACTGAACAGTCTTTGGGGCACAAAGTAGGTCTGTTTTATTCTTGTAGAGATCCGAGCAGCCTTCTAACACTGCAGAAACAAACTATATTATGTGCTTTGTGAACTCAAAAAGTGAAAACTTGTGACATACTTACTCAATCCTAAACCAACACATCTATCAGATTTTTAACTTATGTAGGGCATACAGAGGTGATCAGGAATGAAAAAAATCATGCAGAAATGGGCTGGTCTTACTAAAATGTCTCTTTGGTTTGAATTTAATTTTATTTAAAAATACCTTGAATACCTTCTCTTAGAAGAGAAGTATCTATTCACTGCAAAAAGATCTCTGCATTTAGCAAGTACACTCTAATATTATGTATGGAGTGTTTCCCATCATCAAACTCTTTTTAACCTTGTTTAAAAGTTACTTCTAATCTTGCCAGACTAGGACTAAAATTTTCCATGCCATAACTTTGCCTCAGGTTGTGTTTGTATTCTACATTTGGAAAAAATCAAGCTTGTCTGACAGTAAGGTAATAATTTTGTGGTTTTTCTCCTTTGGGGAACTTTTACTGTTCTATACTTTACTAATGAGGCATGAAATTTGTCTTCTATGTACACCTCATGATTATCTGCCCCAATTCACCTTTGAAATTTTGTCACACACGGTTGGAGACTTTTCAAAGCTCAGAAGTCTGTCCTTGCTCATCATGCTCAGTTCCTTCCTAGGAAGAGCCATACTTTGCACATGCATTATCCATAGGATGTTTCGGCATATTCCCTTCAACTGGTCCACTAAAGTCATGCTCCTATTACAAATGGTATCTCCCATATAGTCTGACCATGAGTGCTTGGTTGAAGTTTGGATACTGGGACAGAAAATAAATTAATGGCTGCTCACAACCACCTTGCTGATGCCCACACATTGTAGAGACAGAATCTGGTGTGATCAAATAAAGGGAGAAAAGCTAAAATGAGGAGGGGAAAAAAAAAGAAAAAAAAAAAAAAAGGAAAAAGAGAAATACAGAAAAACTTTCCCCCGAAGAAATTACTTCTATGGAGTTAAAACCAGGTTGTGCATAATGCATGGTAATGAGCACAATACAATAGCCAAGTGACCATAGGACTCCAACAGAAAATGACTGTATGCATTCATGTAATGAAAGCCTCTATTGCCTGATTAAGTTTGCCCTGGCAGTTTTCATTCTGGCCTTCCTCAACCTCTGAATGCTTGGCTTTGAACCAAAGAGTTCTTCAAGTTCTTCTAACATATAAAGTGTCATATATAAATGATGCCTTTGTTTTAAGTTTGTCACTTCATTGCTTCCTCCTCTTCACTGAAGAAAAACAGAAGCCATTAAAGTTGATCATGAACAAAGCAAAATATATTGGCAAAAATTACTTTGTGCAAAAGCTGGAGTTAGATACTGGAATCCCAAAGCTGTTTTGTAAAAGCTGAAAAGAAAACAATGTTTTTGACCTGAGGAACCAGACAGCTGGAGTCTTCATCAAATCCTTTTGCTTTGATATGCATAAGTACTTGCATTTTGACTTCACAACAGATTTGACAGAGAAGCTACTGGCTTACTCCAAGCTTTCTCCAAAACACTTAAAATGGTCATTCAGAAATGTGTATTTAGGAGTCAAAAACCCCAAATCCAGACAATTCTTTTTTACAAGCCAACCATTAAAGGCAATGAGAAAAAAAACCAAACATCTAACTGAATGAAGGTTGTAACAGGAACAAAGTTTTGACCTTGCTTCAATGCTGTCTTCAATTGGACTTGTACTGCTCGGTTTTTTTGGCCAGTGAAAATGTGATCTAATTCACCTGACCTTTCTGGGTAGAAGGAAGATGAAATGCTCATATGTTCCTATTACTCTTTTACTTACAATTCAAATTAAGTTTCAAGTTAATTAGTAATTAAAGATATATTGATCTGATCTATTTGGTCAGGAACAGGTTTTCAATGACAGTAAAGTAATGCTTATTGAGTTTATTTGCCTTTTTTTTTTTCAGTCTCTTCTGGCTTTGTTCAGAGAGAAAAAAAAACAAACAACAAACAAAACAAAACAAAAAGCCAACATAAAAAAACCCCAACCAACAAACAAACAAAACCCACAAAAACCACGTAACAACAAAGCAAGCAAACAAACAAAACAACAAACCCCAAAGCAAAAGAAAAAAACTATATCTGCTTCCTTCAGTGGAGAGATCCAATAGACTGTGAGCTTGTTTGGTATAACTGTGTACTGAGGAACCCCAAGACAAAAAAGAGGCAAGAATCTTCGAGGTTAAAAAGAAGTATCAGTCCCCTGCAGTGGGAGGTTGCCCTTTGAAGACGGATACACAAACACAGCACAGGGAACATCGAAAAGAATTAAGTGAAACATGTCATTTCCTCTTTAGTGTCTGGATGTTGTTTTTCTTAATTTTATTTTGCCTGAGCAGAGTATTTACATAGAAGAATGGAGACCAGGTTTAGTGTCAGAAGACAGCTGAATAGCCCTAGATATGTCACTCCCTTTCCATTTTTCTTTCCTTCACCCTTTTTTTCACTTTCACTTTTACAAATTTAGATTCTCTTTGAATTAAGTCTCCAGCTGTTGGTTCCACATGTGTGCATCTGTTTACCTGCATATGCATGTTTTTTGTTTTCCAGTCCCTGTACTGACTCACCTCGCCTGTGATTCCTCCTGTTTTGCTCTGTAGAGCTGCACAACTACTGCTGTGATTTAGATTAGACCTCCTTACTGTGTGAGCTCACTCTTCCAGAGAAACTTTTGATCTACCCTCAGAGTTCTTGTTTATTTTTTCTTAATCCCAATGTTAGCTTGTTTTTTAGTAGCTCTTAGTTTGTTCTCCTTTAGCAATCTATTAAACTGCCTCTTAAATACTATGTCTTCAGGAAGGCTTGTATTTGAAGGATTCCCCACTTGAAGAGAGGTCACACCACAAACAGATGGACACTTTATATGTCTCAGTGGGCTAGAAAAACCCCATAGCCCTTATCTCATCAGCTCCCAAACCAAAAAATGGGCAAGGGTTCATTTTTGCTACTTGGTAAGTGTATGGGAACAATATCTGAAGTGAGATCTCGAACTGTGCCTGAACACACCCATTGGATACAGAACTACAAAATGGATTTTTAGCCTTCAGGACTTCTATACCTGTACAGGCCAAGAAGAGATAGTTCTCATTGAAGAAGGTAGAAATCCAAGAAAAGCCTCTGTCTGAGGGGAATGATCCACCTCTGTCCATTAAAGCTGAATCTTTAGTGCTATATTACAGTAGCAAAAGCAAGGAACTGTGACCAAGGCAGCTGTCATAGAGATCATCTTCTTTGTAAGTTCTGACCTTCTTAGCCCCTTGCTCTGCAACAATGCACTCTCTTGTATTGTGCCCAGCATAAGGCTACCTTTGTGCTGCTGTTGCAACAGCTTGTTTCCCATCATAGACCTCATTCAGACAACAGGGCCATCTGACTTTCACACATACTGCCACATTTCAGATGCTCTTTTGAAACACCTTGCACAATTATATGAACTACCTCCCCAGTAAAGGCATTATTTGAGTGCTTTAGTCATTCTGAGGATCTTTCATAATGAAGTCATCTCAATTTGTCATCACTGCTAGCAAATTCTCTGCAAAGATAGTTACTGGAAAGAGAGTGGGAAGCAACCAGTTAGAGAGACCAAATTGCCCAAGTATATGCTGTCTGTCCTCTGTCCTTTGACCCATACTAGATGTCCTCAAAAGCCTAGAATACAAATTATTCAATTGCATTTTGTTTTGTGAGAGACGAGGCCCAGAAATCCCAGTAAAGTTTGTACTCTGGAGAGAGCAGTTGTCCAGAAATCCCTGCACTAGCAGAACATGAACCTGAATGGAACATATTAGGTGCTCCAGAGAAGCCTCTTTCCTCTCAAAGTCAAGTTAGTTCTGCTGTATTTTTCTTTTGTGCTGTAAAGTCTTGTCAGAGAATGCAAGACAAAATAGTGAGGTGTTCGGACAAATGCTTTTAGCAGGATTTTCTAGCTGACAAACTTTAAATGTTGCTGACAAAATGAATTTTGAGTTCATTTTTAGATACTTGTACTCAGTTCTGCTGTTATCTGCTACAAGATGATCACAAATGTGTGTCGCTGGCAAGGGTCAATCAAACACTAAGCAGTTACTCTCTTGGAAATGAAGCTTGAGTATGGATGATCCTTCAGTGTTTAGTGATTAACACCTATTGCATATCGTTTACATAAGGTGTGAATAGTCTTTCTTGTCACCTCTTCAATTTTGCTGACTTTAGAAGCCCAGAAGTTTTTTTTAGAATATCTGGTTTAATAATCCTATATTTTGTGCAGGAATATTTTGTCTTAAAAATGCTTAGGTCTCCTGGACTGTAAACTTGTTTCAATGTAGAAACAGAAAATGACAGGCAGCAATAATTTATTTAATATCTAGAAACACATCTGTAATTTAACAAGTACTTTCACATTTTTTTTAAGAGCAAAGCTCACAACAAGGCTTCTCTGAAAGCTGTTTACAAAACAATGATCAAACTCACTTACTGTGAAGGATATATCTTTTTAAGAGACCTAAACCCCACAGTTTTGGCTTTGTTTTAGTCTGTAGTTAAATACACTTCCAACAGAGTTTTAGAAATTATCATTCCTTTCTGAAAGGTAGAACAGGAAATGATACTTGTTGTCGTTGTATTTGGCTGTCTTGCTGTCATTTTTTCTGACAAAACAGATGGTGGAAAAACAGAATAAGGAAGTTCTTTTTCTGTAATTCCAACAAATATATCTGTTGGAGGTGGAGAGCTTGGTCGCTACTTCTTTGGGTAAATCTGGAACGGGGAATGAGATAGAAGCAGGGGTCATTCTCCTCCAGAAAATTTCTTCTGAAGAGCAAAATATAAATCCTCTGGGAACACATTCAATTGGATTAGAGATGTAGAAAGAGATCCACGCAGATTTAAATTTGTATATGATTAGAGAACATCTGCTCTAGCAAGAATAAAGAATATTCAGGGGAACTATTGAATCCAAAGCTGTTGAAAAGTTTGGCTAAATTAATGACTTATGTATTTTTTTAATACCTTAGAAGTATGCAAAGTAAGCTGTAAGAGAGCCTAATGGGTCATGTAGTCAAGCTTAATTCACAAGTAGCACTACTTATGGTGTTCCCACGGGATGTTTGCTTGACTTGGTGTCTTGGAGAATTTCACAGTTTTTCTGGGCATTTTACTACAGTGTTTTATTAAGTTCCTCTTTAAAAGATTGGGAAATGTTTTTACTTTTTTATGTATCTATTTCAAAAGTGGTGAGAAATTATATTCTGAGGTATCTTATCCATGACTTGATCTAAATCAAATCCTACAGGCCACACTGGAAAGGCAACTACAACAAAGGGTTAAAACCTGTCACAGAAGAACTGTTTCTTACTTGTCTTCAGATATTTACAAGTTAAGTATAAGTTTGTTACCCTTGACTCCCTTTATAGAAATAAGCATCTCTGAAGGGTAATTAATCTTTCCTTTTCAGCCACTCAACCTTGTGGGAGTTATTTCCTTGATTAAAAGCCTACCTTCACTTTTATCTTTTTCATGCTTGTTTTGCAGAAGTGTGGATGTAACAAAGTGTAGGATATTTGCTTGTGAAAACAGGGAAGTTTAACACCATAAAAAAAAAAAAAGTAATGGAAGTTTAAGGAAAGCATGTTTCAGATTTGGGAGGATTTGTTATTCAGAACAGGTGCCTTAAGCTGTCAGGGAGCCAGAACGTTATAACATAATCTTTATGTTACATCATAATTCAGTTTAATGTCAGGTATAAAACATGTTCTATGAATCCTGCCTGAATAATACCAGACCCAACACACTTTTCTGCAAATTATCTCGGATAAGGGATTTGTTTGAGAACACTGCAAGCACCTCATGAAAGGAGACTACATTTTCATTTATGTGTTACTTCTTTTGTCTGCAGCAAATTATCCAAGACTCCCAAGTGGACATTTAATACCTAATTGAAAGAAAAATAAAACAGTCTGAAATATTTATCTTTGGATTCTCTATATGTATAGGCCAATACATACTAAGTTTTATATCCTGATTATCAATGTCACTTTTTTCTTTGTGGCTGAGTGTATATCCTTCTCTTTTCAACAAGAGCAGAGTCTATAATGCTACGAGGTTGTGAAGATACACCAATTTTGTTCTTAGCTTCTCATATGGCAGGTTTCTCCTCTCATTCCTCATATCACAGTATAAAATGCCCAGAAAAGAAAAGCAGTCACTGAGATGGCCATCCTTCAGGTTCCTACTAAGGTTTTCTGTGCTATCTCAAATATTGAATGAGTATTTCTTTGTGAAATTGATTTTACCAAATCAAGCCAAACATTCTAAAAGGTCTACAATGATTTGATCAGTGTCTTAAAATCCGGTCCACAGAGAGAACCTATTTCAAAACAATTATGGGTTGTCCTTTGGAGTTTGTTCAGTGCAGATTTGAGTTCAGATGAACATTTTAATTCCCCATGAGTAAACTTATTCTCAAATGCTACCAGCTGTACAAATCTAGATGTCAAATCCGTAAGTTATTTCACTCTGCAGATACATGTTTAACTTCACTTATTGATGCTAGTATTATTATATAATTTGCTCATAACTCCAGTAATTTTATTTCTAATAGAGCTCGAATGTGTATGTGTAGTCAACAAGGTAAAATCATAGGTATTTTAAATTTTACTTCCTAGTTTGTTTTTATTTTTTTTCTTTTTTTTACCACCTACTTGTCTTATTAATTTTCATATTTCTTCAATCTCAAATTTATTATTATGATTTTTTATTCACAGCATTAAAGTATGATAACTAAAATAACTTTATTATTTCAATTCATTCAAGATTTTGTTAACATTTTCTTACATATCTCAAGCTTGTCTTGCATATACCAATTTTTCCTTGTCCAGAAAGAAGCTTCCCATGTGGTGGTGGTATACTTTTTCTAACAGAGGGAAAATAGAATTAAATACTGCTGAGAAGAAAATTGCGTAAATAAAAAAAGGAAACCAATTCACTAGTCTTTGGATTTTCAATTATTTGTGCTCTATTTTATAATTTCTCATATCATGATAATATGTCAAGCTGTTCCTTGTTAAGCTATTGTGGCACAAGGTGTTTAAAAAACTGGAGGTTGTTAATATTATTGATGGAAAACAATTTTCAGGATGCAGCAGATTACACCACTCTTGCCAGAATAGGCTAGACACCTACTTGGGAGAAGGGAAGCAGATTGGCACAGACTGCTTCTGTCTAGTTTTATGGTATTAGTTAATAACATTTAAAGAATACAAATATTTGTCATGGTTCTACATGTCTACAAATATTTAAAGAAAAATGTAGCTGAAAATGCTCATCAAATAATGTTCTGTAAATTATACTTGACAGGAGCTTTTCCAGCTAGAAGATGAAAAATCCAAAAATCTTGGGAAAATTATCTGTTGTGACTATGCTGAGTTTTGATGAAAAATGAAAAGTGCAAGACTTACATGAAGTGCCTTTTATCAGGACTGAATTTGGCCTGATTTTAGGTGCCACGTTTACCTTATGTAATCATGTTTTGACTATGTTCAGTGTTAGTTCATTGGTCTTTATACTTACAAGTAATGTTTTATCTCTGGTAATTTGGAACTAACATATTTCTTGAGAATTCCTAAACTACAACATATTTTCTCTAATGAAAGCACTGGTATGAAAAATATTTAGTCTTAGCTGCTACCACACACCAACAAAGTGCCAGGAATAGACTGGAATTAACCTACTTTGCAGTGTCTGTGTGTTAACACTGTTTACTTGCTGAGCTGCAGCCGCAGCAGTGTGGGATGCCTTTTTCTTAAAGAACCAGTCCCAACACTCCCTCTGGCTGCAGTCTTCCTCAAACTAATGAGCACGGTGGTGATGGAGTGGATTTCAATGTGACATCTCCTAAGCCAAAGAGAGAAGGGTGCTTGTGGATTCTCATAGCTCCTTCACACACATTAAGGAATAATGATACTATGGGATAAAATTTACTGGAATTATATCCTCTAATGTATTGATATAGTCTACGTGTAATATTTTTTTCTTGTATAAAACTCTCAGTTCCTTTGATCTTTCTATGTTTTAAGCAAATGTGATTGATGATGTTAATTATTTTGGAAGACAGAGCAGGTGATAGTGGATTTGAGTATTTGTGACAGAGCTGAATAACTGTAGAATCCAAGTAATTGATCACAAGTATTTGGATAGTGTTACTGTGTGGAGCCTGAGCCTCTTAGTCTCATCACTTACTGTAGTTCCACTTTACAGGAGGCTGCCAGTGCTCCCCACGTAGCTTTCCAATAATTTGAATCAAATCACATTAACTTCCTGTCAAATAAGGATAGTAACTGGAATCCTGGCTAGCATCTTGCTCTCTGCTATAATTGTTGACTGTCTATTAATACAAAGAATTAGTGAGTGTAAATACAGCAGTAGAAAGTTCTAGCCAAAAACCTGGAGTTGCCAGCTGGGTAGTTTCGATGTGCTCAGCAAGGACAGTTTATGCACAGTTGCCTGCTATGCAGATAGCTGTTTTATCTCATCTTGACACCAAAATGATTCAGAGGGCAGTGCTGAGTTAATCTGCCTTCCCAGGAGACCTAGTTTGGTGGAGTTTTGAAGCCTTGTTTTGAATACTACTAATTTATGCCTTACTGGTAGAGATCTTTTTTCTTTTTTCTTTTTTTTTTCCTCTTTTTTTTTTTTTTTTTAATATGAAAATTATAAATCCAGTTGGTATAAGCTGGTGGTTATGTTTTGAAGTGACAGCTTTCCCTCATCTGTCTTTCTGATCCTTATGAAGATATTCCAGGATGTATTTGCTCTTCCAGAGAAAGCCACTTGCCTGTTACCTCACCTCAGGATAGCAGACAGCTGGCTCGTCACTCTCTCTGCAGGCAACTTTTGCATTGTGTCAGGACTTCCTTTACACAAGAAGAATATTTGAATTGCAGGAATATGTCCCAATATTTTAAGGTACTGATCTTCGTGATGTGAAATACTAGCTAGACATATTATTTTATATAATGGCATATTTCTGCTCACTCTCACATTGTTCTGATTTTCAATGCCAGCTGTGAATTTGACTGTGAGTGAAAAATTCTTTGTGACATTTTGGTAGACAGTATTTTTTACTTTCTTAATATGTATAGAGGCTTGCAGTAAATAATGGGTAGGGTAGGGCCAGTAAGACTCTAATTCATAGTGCATAAAGATTAGGAGTCAGGTCTGAAAAAGATATGTTTAGTGCAGCCCACAGGGTCCTGACCCAAACTTCATGGCATGTTGCCCAGAGAGTGAAATCTAGTCCAATAATAAATCACCAAAATTTGTTCTATTTGACTGTGTTAAAGCAACAGTGTGCAAAAGCTGGGACCACCAGCTATGTTGTTTCTGCTGCATATCTGCTGTAACCAAATCACTGTTGCTTTTTATAAGTCAGATGTTACTGAGATGACCGAGAACATTACTTAGTAAGTACAGGCCTGTGCTGTTCATCACCCAGCAATCTGTGCTTAATTTTCAGTACACCCCTATCTAGTTTCCTTAGGGAACATTTTGTCAAATTGAAACCATATTTTGTTGCTTTTCACATCTTCACAGCCCTGCAACTCTTGCTATGAAAATTCTAGCCATCATTTCCAGTTACATAAAAAACTCACCCAAAACTTGAGACAAAGCATCATTTCAGCTTGTCTTAAACAAAAGGATTACAATGTAAAGAACACTTAATTATATTGTGAAAGATTTCTGTTGTTGGAGTCTATGTGCTGTTGGACCAGACTCTTTCCTGCTTTTTAGCATCTTAAGAAAGATGTTGCTTTTACAGCTTGTAACATTTCAAATTCTTTTTGGTTTGTTTTCTTAGTGTGAAAATAAGGAGAAGATGGCAGCCTTTGAAGAAATCCAGTGATCCTTTAACGAGCGTTAAACATATAGCCAAATTTTTTGGGTGGGGTAGGAACAACAATACTTTGCCTAGAAACCACTTTGTTGCTTAAAACTGCAATCAGTAGTAGTGTCAGTTTAGGAAAGCAGTTACCCATCACATTTCTCCAGGTTTCTTCTCCATATATTGTAAAGATATCAGAAATACAAATTCATAGGATCACAGAATATGTTGAGTTGGAAGGGACGCACAAGGATCAAGTCCAACTCCTGTTCCTGCACAGGACCATCCCCAAGAATCACACCACATGCCTGAGAATATCACTCAAATGCTTCTTGAACTCTGTCAGGCTTGGTGCTGTGACCGCCGCCTGGGGAGCCTGTTCGAGCATCCAAGTACCTTCTAGGTGTATGTCTAAGTTTGGAGAGCTTAGAAAAATTTATAACTAAAACAGAGGGACAGATCTCCTTCAATTTCAAAACAAATTTTAATTAAGATATGATAAATGGAAGGATAACAGTTCCTAGCTATAATTATATATATATCTCTATATATGTATTTAAGATAAACAAAAACAACCAGAACTAAACGAGTAAAATAGAAAAAAAAACTGAGCAAAAACCCTTCCCTCCTCCAGTCCCTGTCCCTGGCGAGCACAGAGGTATTTTACAGACCGCAGGTGATGAGATGAGTAGCCGCTACTGGGTTGCCCCCCCGGGGTTTGGTGGATGGGAAGAAAAAGCTTCGGCGTGTCCCTCTGAAGAGCAGTGCAACTCCTCTGCTGGTGAAAGTGATGGTTGCAGTCTGGTGGCAGTCAGAGTCCGCTGGTCCTCTTCTGGATCTGAAGAGAGCTCCCAGGGCCAAAAATTCTCTGCTTATGTTCACTTAGGCTCCGCCCAGTCCCTCCCCCAGGGCGGAGACTTAAACAATGGGTGATTTACTCTGTGAGATAAACAATGACCTATTTTTGATACCCCTGATGGGCCATTAGCAGACATGACCCCTCAGGTGCGTGTGGAGGCAGAAGAATTTCCTTATCTCATAGAAGTTCCTGAACACCCAATCTGTAGCCTGAGGGGTGTGCTGTGCCTTAGACAATAGCTGCTGATGTGCCATTGTGAGCAGTTCATGGGAAAAAATGGCATAGAGGCTTTAGAATGCACACCCACACAGTGACAAACTGACCCTGGCTACTAAAACCAGGACAGTGTAGAACCTTTTTCTAATATCCAACCTAAACCTTCCCTGGCACAACTTCAGGTGACTGACTATTCACCTTTGGTGGATAATAGCCACATTATTATCCAAATAAGAGTTACCAAACCCCTCTTCTTTTTTGACCATATGATCATGATTTTGAATGAGAAGTGTGGCCATCATAGCCTTACAGATCCAGGGACACACACTGCATTATGGGAGAGGTATTTGGTCTGTGGTAAAGAGCAGGTAGACAAATGATCTGGAAATAATGGTACATGGCATCATTGATTAAGGCCAACTTAAAGCTAAATGTTTTCTTTATAGTACAATGTTGAATTCTTCCTTTTTAAAAATGAAACAAACAAACAAAACCAAACAAACAAAACCAAACAAACAAAACCACCAAAAACCCAAAGAAACAAAAAAACCAAACATAAAGTTATTGATTCCTATGTTACATTTCTATTTTAGAAGACACTCAGAGAAGTCACTCAGGCACAGACAGCACTAATGTTTCATCCTGCTCCACTCTTTTGCAGACCAGGATGGAGGTCTATCAGTGAAAACACATATTCATATGCATATTAGTTCTGTGTGTCTGCAGTTCCTCCAAGCTGCAGTCTGATCCCAGGTATTACAGTCATTGTCCAAACACATACATGTACACTTAATAGACACCCTTTACCCAGGAAAGTGTTAGAATTAAATTTTATAAGATGAGGGGAGAAGCTGTGCTGACCAGGCAAAGACTATGACCAGACAAATATACCAACTGGTAGCTATCTACATGCATCTGTCTCTTTTTCCATCTCTTCTGCCTATGTTTTCCTATATTTGTCCCTCCCCAAATCATCTAGATCACTCCCTTTCCCCAATTTTAGGTCCTCCTCTAGTGAGATGACTTGACAGATCTTGCAATGGGCCTGAGAGGGTATTAGTTTGGCTTCCCTTTCCTCCCTCCTTCATATCTCTGCACTTTTTTCTGGGGATGCAAACAAGCCTTTTATCATATAACCTATCATATCAATTAATGGTGTGCTAGGGATCCAAAAATGGTAAACTTTCGAAAAAAAATGTATAATACTGAAAAGCAGAAGTAATGGCTCTTTGTGAAATATTTATGAGAGACTAGTGTCTTACTGGGATGACAGATGACTCGAGACGAGAAATGTTGGCTATGTTCTCAGTGCACGTCAATAGGAGTTGGCAAGGCTGTGCATGTCGTAATAAACGGTGTCTTGTAACACTGTTTGCCACTAAGTCTCTCAGGTTATGGGAATTGTTCTAGCTGAGGACATGAACCTGAACAACTTGGGCTGTCCTGCCCCCTGCTTTCCCTGCAGCCACAGAAATGGGCACTATTACCTTTTCAGACTTTCTGGTTTGTGTTGGATATCCCCTTTACTTGCTGCCATTGCCCTGTTAAGTCTGATACTCTCTTGGAAGGGCAAAGTTCTCTGAGAGTTGGTGTGTTTTCCCTAAAAGGTTTCCAGTTTTTGGGGCTGATAGGAATGTACCACATCAGTGCTTAAGTTGCTCAATTTTTACAGTAGGTTTTGCACAGCTTTAGCTGACCATAGCAGAGTATTTTTAAAAAGCCAGCAGTACTGGATTCTGCAGAGGTTTGCTACTTCCCCAGCAGTAAACGTGGAAACACTGAAGAGCTGGAACTGATTGGGGAACACTGCGGGATGAAGATGGCAACCAAAGAGGTGAAGGTCCAATGGTTTTGTGGAGCCTTGGCTTTAATTAGTTCATCTTGGTAGCTTTTGACATCACTGAAAAGGGAAGGACTCCTGCCTCTACCTAGGAGCTTGGTTCACCATACCTGTGAAACATGTCATTCCATTACAAAACAAAACCAGAATATATTAAATATTTTTTGACATTGTGGCTCTTTTGTCAATGTTATCCATGCTACTGGGAGACACCAGTGTAATTTTTGCTCCTAGAACAGCTATGCCTTCGTTCACTTAAAGGGGAACTTTTATGGGATTTTTTCACATGCTTCAGACTCATTTTTCTTGAAGAGCTATCCAGATAAATCATTCAAAGGGCTTTCACTGTAGGCTACTGTTTTCTCTTGGAATGGTGCTAAAATGCATCATGCAGACCTTCAGGACATCTTCATTTCTCACTATATGCAAAGACCTTTCTTTAGCATTTAAAAGCCACGATTCTGCAACCAAAGGTTGAATATATAGATCTCAAAAGCTTTTATTTGCACAAATCATGTGTGCATGCAGAGCAGGTTTTGTACCAAGATAAGTCAATAGATAATATTTGCAAATATCTCTCAAACATAAAAAAGTTATCACTAGAAATTAGCACCAACTTTCGAATGAGATCCATTTATTTGTCAGAGTTGTTAGTAAAATATCACAAAAAATATCTGTGAGTTTGCTCAGCTGACTTGGCAACTCATTTGAGCTGCTTAGCAGGGAAGTTTCAGCTACCAATAAGTGTGATGCAACACGAACACTTTAAGGGTTCTAATCCTCATGCTTGTTTGCTTAGTGAAAAAGTTTCTACCAGTTGGGATGACTGCTCTTTCAGTGCCTTAAATCAAACATACCTGGAGGCCTCAAGATGAGAAAAATAAATATTTGAAAAACAACCCTGTCTGTTTGCAATCTTCACCCTAGCCTGTTTCCTCTCCAAGACTTTCATTTTCCCCTTCAGAAACTTAAAAGGAATACAGAAAGATCCTGGACACCTAAAACCAATATTAAATAAGCTAGTAGGTGGGGCTTGTGAGTTGTGGGAGGAGATTATAAGCAAGAACAAGATAGCCTTTCAAGGGTGCTTTAACCTTTATACATGCTTGACTGCCTTGCACTCATCCTGTTTGGTAGAAAGAGCTAAAATCAATGTAAACCAGAAGGGCAAAAATTTGCAGCTTGCTGCATTGAATATAAAGGTTTAACAAACACTGTCTATTTATTCCTTGCTTGGAGAAACAGGCTGGTCTTTCAGGAAATGCCTTAAATTCTACTTTCACTGAAATCAACAATTGTAAAACTCAACAGTCTTTGTAGTTATTGTAAGGAGGGATGTTTATATACAGTAAAAAAAAAAAAAAAAGCAGAGATATTTGCAACCTTGTATTTTTTTTTTTTTTTTGCTGTTATTGTTAATTTGATGCATTTTTATTGCAGTATAGATTCAGAAGAAATCTATTTGGGTCTTTGGGTCTGGACCCTACTATTGCAGCCAATATCAGCAAATATGCATAATCCTCTACATAAAAACTGATGAAAGTCTGATTAACTGGGAGTAGTCAGACTAAAAACCTTCCTGAAGGTTTTTTTTTCAGAATTTTAATACTGTAGTGCTTACAGACGTTTATCTAATTCCTAAGGTAAATTTTTCTTTATATTTTCTTACTTGACAGTCATGTATTAATATTTACTGTGAAAGGATTAAATTAACAGAGGGATATTGTAACAATTTGTAAATCCAGTTAAATTTTTCAGAGCAGAGTGTGCTGTGCCAATAAAAATATTTGCATTATACTAAAAATTAGTGTATATGGAAGGCCATAAATCAAGTAATTCACTGTGAATTTTTAAAGCTTCCACAAGATTTTCATATGTCACTTGAAGAATGTAAAAGATACGTTGCTAATAATCTCTGAAAGTGCAACCACGCATACAGTTCATGTGATTTAGGTCGTATTTTAAAACCCACAGTAATAGAAATTGCTATTTTTTTTTGTTATTTTCAGTCATAAAAAGCCAGTGTCAAACTATTCCTTTTATAGACACGTGGAAATTCACTGTAAATAGTTTTGAAGGATTACAAGAGTATAAACATGCATATATGAAATCCTATTCATCCTGTGATGTGGCAGTGGCCAAGTCCTGTGCACACAGAGACTGTGCCTCTTTTACAAGCCATGCAGGCACAGTAGGACAGGGAGTTTCTCATCTGTGAGGGTAGGTACTTCTACAGGCTTGTAGAGGAGATATCTATCTTGATTTCTGAAAGCGATATGGCAGTCCTGAAATACAGGCAAGGTTTTCTCTAAGGAGTTGCTTGACCCTTTTTCCCCTACTTCAGGGAAAGTGAGTCATGGGATTTACTGCTGTTTATCCATCACTGTCCAGCTCTCATGTTACACAGAGACAATTGATATATAACCTATCTCCCAAAGTGACAAAATTATGCTCTTTGAGGGGAATTACTCCTAGAGTCTTCTGGCAGCTGATTGTTAGAAAAGTGAGATGTGGAGCAGATTTGAACTGATTTCTTCCACACTTGGAAAGCAGGTTATGCAGTGATGATATGCTTCACTTTTGGATGAAGCAACAAAGGTGTTGCATATTCTGAAAGTGGAGAGACTGCTCAAGTAATCGACAAGTCTGATCACTGGTACTGTCATCTGTTTTAAACACTTTCCTATATTGTAACATCTCAGGTGTATTTTTATGTTCACTTAGTTATTCAAAGAGTGCCTTCTTTTCTGCAAAGAGCCATATTTGTAAAACAGCAAAGAGCAGAGAAATCCAGGCACAGATTACACTTGAGCAGCAATGCAAGATGAATTCCTGAGGAAGGAGAATTTCATGAATATTACACTAAGGTAATCTGTCTTGTTTTAGTCTGCAAAGTAGTGTGGAAGTATTCCCTTGGGATTTCTTGTTTGTTCGTACTAGTTATTTCCAGATTGGAATTAATGAAGTTCAGCATTTTAAATCTGTGACTGTTCTTCAACCCCACAGCTCTTAATCCCACAAAATATGTTATGAAAGCCAGGCAGGTTCCTTTCCAACTCTTTTGTCATGATTATCAATGAAGTTTATGGTACAATTCCTAATCTACCCTAATGTGATGTCCCTGATCTACCAAATAGCAATCATTTAACTGTTTATCTCCTAAGGAACTGTGATGTGTTCATCTGAGAGTGTATTTTGAAAGCCTGACTAGGAAATAGAATCCTTCTGTAATTCTGAAACATACAGCTTTCCTTTGAAAGCAAAGCTAGGCAGATGCAGCTGAGAGTTTTCCACAAACATTCAGGCCTAATGCAGTCATCTGTGGTGATCTTACTACATCCAGGCCTCCTCTTGCTTCTCTCTAAAACATTATCCAAATAGAGATTTGTTCATGTAGACACTTAAAAAGCAACATAGTTGTTTCAAAAAAAGAAGTTTTGAATCTAGAGAAATCACTGTATCTTGTAAGCTTTTGTATCTACCTTGTCTCTTCTTTTAAAAGTCTCCAAATGGGACGAAAAAAAGGGTCACACAATAGAGAAACAAGAGCAGTAGACAAAGAAGTGAATTTTGCACTATATCCTACAGATTACATTTGCTTGGCATCATTTTTATTTACTTGGTATTATTCTGTCAGTATCTTGGACAAAATTGCATAGGGCTATTCACTATTCCAGAACAAAGAAATTTTGTTACAAAAGGTATTGTCAGTGAATAATTTGATGACTGTTTTGAAAAACGCAGTTTGTCAACAAAGGTACTTATTAAAATGACTGCAATTTATTACTTTTAATAACAGGATAAAACAGATAAAAGTGGTAAGCATAGCAGCGTTGGGGAGGTTTGGTTGTCAGTGATCTTTTATTAGTCATATGGCAATAGGAAGTTCTACAGAGGAAAAGGGAGTAAAGAGTAAGATATTGACGCCCATGTGAAAAACAAAGGTAGACCTAAGGAGACTGTTGTCAGAGCCCAAATGGAAAGGGGAGGGATTAGGCAGGTATCTCTCAACCTATAGGATCTTGCATACACTTACACTTCAGCTCCCCAAAATATTTTCAAAGTAGCTCAACGTACACTAACAGAATAGTTAATAAATACCACCTATGACCTGTATTATCCTCTGCCTAATGATTTCCTGCCACCTCCTGTTCTTGACCAGGACAGCTCTGAAGAAACAGTGTGTACTGTTTTCTTGAAAAGAAAAATCCTTAAATGAAGCATTTTCAGTCCCTGGAGAACCCCATAGATCCTACTTGTATTTTGGTGTGCCTGCTTTTTATTAGGATGCATTAAGAGGGCAAAAAGCCAGATCACAGACATTGTAGCACAGATTATTTCTGCCACATTATGGGTCCAGCCACAGAGAAAATGATGCAAATTTACATAGACTAGCCATTTCTGGCATCCAACTCTAGGTCCTTGATTCTCAGGTTTTCTTGGACAAGGTTGGACTCATTATTGAAGTAATTCCCTAGTACTGGCAGTTCAATACTCTCAGCACAGAAGTGGGATGGATTTGAATAGCTGGAGTTTCATCTTTCATCAGCACTGGCAAGTAGTCTCTCTTACTCCTTCACTTGTGTTCACCTGGAGAGGACACAAATCAAAGCCAGGACTGTTGACTTTTTAGTAAGGATTTCCCCCTTTTTTAACCTCTGAGCAAAAGGATTCTCAACTGAGTGAGCTGTGGCTAAATTTGCAAATCCAGGAGATTTGGCCTGGGGCTTTGAAGAGTGATATGGCTTCCATAAATTTGGAGGTGTAATGCTGCAAGCTTTGTGTGTGGAACACTTAAAATTCTTTGTTAGCACTAAGGAAGACATAGGCATTTGAAAGTGAATAATCTGATTTAAACACTTGGGTATTCATGGATGACCTCAAATGATTGAATACAGGGAAGTGCAATTTACTGCAA
Organism: Formicarius rufipectus; assembly: GCA_013399695.1. Taxonomy (NCBI): domain Eukaryota; kingdom Metazoa; phylum Chordata; class Aves; order Passeriformes; family Formicariidae; genus Formicarius; species Formicarius rufipectus. Next base: position 269,154 of record VXAU01004909.1, read on the forward strand.
ATATAATTCCAGGTGCTTGAGACACCATATCCAGCTCTGCTTCAATACCTAGATGCTCCAGTGATCTATCATGACACTGAAAATCTCAATAATAAGGAATTTGACTATTCATATTTAGACTGGCACTATCCTTCAGAGAAGAGTAGTTTTCAGAGGAAATTATCTACTTCAGAGTGTTAAAGGCAAAACAGATAAAAAAAATGAGTAAAGGAAAACAGCGGGAAAGGAAATACATGACTCATTTGGAAAGGTGTTAAAATGTAAGAGAATTTTTGTATTTCACGTATTTTATATTTTCACTTGCATACAAGTGGAAATACTTAAACACAGTAAAAGAAACAGTGTGTGCAGAGAATTTCTGTCACATTTTTAAGAGTAACTGTCTAGAATACTTGGACATGATTTTGTGTCTCTCCTCATTTTCCTCTGGGGAATAAAAGAAGAGTGCTCAGCTCTAAGTCCTGGCTTTATACTGCTGAGTCTGCATTAGAAATCTCTTTGAATCAGGGGATAAGAAGAGCTACATTCTGTTGGAGTTATCACAAGTTCTGAATGGCCTTGATAAACAGCACAAAGACAGAAATGCTTCCCTTTTGTCATACAAGCACTGTCCTTGTTATAAGGTCTTGTACACAGTATTGCCAAATCCTGATTTTAATTGGGTGTATCCAGATACTATTTTAGTAGAGATATTAATGAAGGATAATGTTTGAAGAACTTCTGTATACATACATTTCGCTTCTCTCTCAGCAGTCTGTCTGTAAATATTTATAATTTTTAAGACCCACATTTAATCCTCTCAAAACTAGAAAGAGATAATATTTAGCTTAACAAAAAGCAAGCTATATATCTTCTGGAATATTTACTTTTCTGAAAAAGCTTCTTGACCTTTAACTTGTGTCATCATAGCTCTGCTTTCAGTGTGATCTTCTATATTTCAACAACTATATATTTATGGTACAGTAGTCCTTGAAAGCCTCAATCATTCTTCTATATATGAGCACACCTCATAGCTGCAGAGTGAGAACTGTAGAAGAGCATCCTGAAAACATTGTGCTCTGAAAAGACAAGGCAACCTGGTTAAAAAAAAAAAAGGCAACAAACAAAAAACCACAAACTTTTGATTTTTCCTGTGGAACCGAGGAAGAGCCTGATGAAGTGAATTGCATACATTCAAATGAGAAGCCATTCTTCCTCTCGACTATCCTAGTCCTTACTTGCTGGGTCCAGAGGCGCTCAGTCCAGTATAGGGTTGGTATGTAGGTCATAGGGCTAGAAGTCTGCACTTACTAAATATCTTGTGTCACCTATTAAAGGGAAAACAACTTCTGCAGCATTTCAGGTGTTCTCTGAAAGAAGCTCTTTGAACATTCCAGAGAACTGCTTTATGTCTACTTCAGTTTCTTATTGCTCTGTAGGTCTGTATATTGGACATTTCCTAACAATTTTCTTTCCCCACTTCATTCCTTGGTTATTGTTTTGTTGTACCTTCATTTCATATTTATGAGAGGCTCTTTCACTCTCCCTCCTTAGTGCAGCCTTTCTACTGGTAGCTTTTTGTTGATGTCATGATCAATTAGCTACTGTACCATGCTAGTGAACAAGAAAGAAATACTTAGGTATGAAGTCCAAAAGTCTGCAACTACCTGTTTTCATCCAGCAAAGACAACTTCCACTACTACTGCCCATGTAGGAGGGAGCCTCAGAGACAGCCTGTGAGGATAGCCCTACCTGCAGTGATGGGGATATGCAAGGCTGAAGACTGGCCTGAAGGCACAACATGTTGCCCTGCACACCCACCAGTGAAAGTGAATCTGAACAATTGCATATGGGTATATGTTGATAAACCATAAGGGGAGATAGATGAAGATTCTTGTTTTCCACATTTGCTTTCTTCCCAACCAACAGCTTGCACTGTTGAGATGCTTCAACTGAACTTTTGATGAAGAGAGAGTAAGAGGTTGCATGAAGCAGCTATTCTACTTTGAACACCCTGTCACTGAATGGACTATTGTGGGGGAACTTATATCGCAAGAGAGGAGTGTTATAAGATCCCATCTGTATAGTTTAGGCTGAGCTCTGCTTTAAAATTGGCTCTTATCACAACACAAGTCCAAAAATAGATGAAGTATATTTATTCATATTTTAGCTGAAATTAGCATACCAGAATCAACTTTATTGTAAAAGCATGACAAAAAATTATATTTCATTTTCTGCATAGTGTTCTCCTATCTACATGCAATTAATTTCTGGTTTATGAATACAAAAGTAAGCAAAAAACCTAATAAGAGCCAGTATCAACACATTTGTCCTAATCCAACATGTTCATAGCAAGGAATCAATTAAAAAGTAGTCTTAGACAGAATACACAGAAAAAACCTTTCTTCCTTTAGTAGTAACTTAAGTTTTGTAGTAACAGGCTACAGTAAGAATAGATTTATCTTACTTCATTTACATTAAACATTTTCTGGTGAGAAATTTCCTTTTTTTTTTTCCCCTCCCCCCCCTCCCCTTTGTTCTGACCCGCTCCACTCCCTCTACATTTTCCTCAGTTTGGTTTATTAAGCTTTATGGACAGAAAACCTGAAGTCTTCAGTCTGAAAAATATTCTACTGAAGTAAGTAGTAAACCCCACTGATTTACCACTGTAGATTCTGTAGAACTGAGATTCCAGGTGCCACTTTGTTGCAATCTCTCTGAATGGAATACACATGAAACAGGGCACAAGGGTAGATGAAGAGAAAGACAGCTTTTGTGCTATGTGGTTTATTGGCTTTCAGATGACATTAAAGAAAAAAAAAAAAAACGAAAAAAGATCATTTTTGGTTTCAAGGTGCTTCAATTGTTTGTTTCTTAAACGCGGAAGTGTATATTTCTGAAAATGCTGCAGTAAAGAGGAAGTGAGGGAAGGATACTATGGCTGGTCTTATAGACACACTTCCGGTCCGTGTTTTAGCCCATACTCAAATCTATAAGTCAATTCTAAGCCTTTAGCATTAGTAATTGACCTCCTTCCTGCTTCTGAACCATAGCACTCTGAGTATTGTGATCACCCCAATGAAGCTGAACTTTAAATTCTTTTTTGATCTCATAAAATCAGTTCTCAAGAAATACTAGAAAGCAGAGGGCAGTTGAACACTGAGATCAAAAACTACCATTAAGGGATTCGAAGATGCTTGAAATTCATGTCATGCTTTATGAAAGATATAAAATATACCAAAACAAGCAACTCTAGCACCAAGGTTTTTCTCTTCATTTTAAATGAAGTATCTATTTTTGATAGACTGTAATACTGAGTGTCCTCACAGGTATGACTTCCTTCTAGGTTAATTTCTACTGTTAAAATAATAATAAGGCATGGATGATAAATGATGCATTTGTTTTCAGACATGAGGATATCTCCTCTCTCTGAAATTTAAAGGGAAAACAAAGACAGATTTTGCCCCTACATGAGGCCAGTGTGTGCTCTGCTGTCTGTGCACTGTAGTGGGGGTGAGCAGTGCTACTCCACACTCACATGCGTTTATCACTGTGACCTCATCTGACCCTGTTTTTAGAAGGGTAAAAAAACTGTGCTCCTTCTGTAAATGTAGCTTGCTGTGTGTAGAGAGGAATTTGGCCAGCCATATTAGTACAACAGATGCAAATAATTCACATGTTTTCCCATGACAAACTTGTTCACTGCGTTTTTGGACTGGATTCCACTCAGAGAGAGCCATGCTGGCTTTTGAAAAGTCATCAGACATGAAATATATTTCATGAGCCCAGTATATTTTTTGCTTTGTTTTTTGGTTTTGGTGGGGTTTGTTTGTTTGTTTTTTTATTTGGTGGGGGGTTTTTTGGATTTTGTTTGTTTTTTATTTGGTGGGGGTTTGTTTGGTTTGGTTTTGGGGTTTTGGTTTTTTGGTGCTTTTTTGGAGGGTTTTTTATGAGTTTGGTTTTTAATTTGGTTTTGTTTTTTGTTTTTGCTGGTGGTCTCTGCCACTTTAGTGGTATTTCTGTTAGCAGTTCTGTTTGTAGAAGTTTTGAGGCAGCTATCTCATAATCTAATTCATGTCAATTAGTTGTCAGTCCAGACAAAAGCCCTGTTATTCAGTTTGTGTAACTAGCTCTCAATAAATCTTTCTTGTGCTCTATCAGCACATATGGTAGCAATTTTTTTTTCCAGTCCTCATTTTGTAGCTTTTATCAACAGCTATTCTCAAGAGACCAAAACCTGTTCTCACTCTGTCTTTATTTGCTATGTTCTTATCCATGAAAGTAATGTAATAAAGAGTAAATGAGTGAGGCTGAGTAATTACACACATTTTTTTTAACTAATATTTAAGGAAGTTTTTTGTCAGTGTGAGCATATACCACTTAACTTTCTACTCAGGAAAAAGGGTCAAAGCAAAGATTACAAATTTCTCCATGGGATTAAGATACTGAGTGAAGAAGTTTGTAGGGACCCAAAAAAATAAAGAAAAAAAGACTGCAAACTTAATTTCTTATAGCTGAATTTGCCTCATTTGTTGTTGGTGTGTGGCTTACTGGGGACTGCCTCATCAGTGAGTCTAGAGGTTTACCGCTGGCTACGGCTCTGCGTGCCTAGATATTCTGCCTTTGTTGGTGGCCTTTGATCCTTATTTACTGTGGTTAACAAGGGGGCACGTTGACAAAAGTGAAAAGAGCTTTAAAATTAAATGCCTTACAGAGAAATATGAACAAGTGAAATACAGCAAACAAGCCAGTGTTGTGGGAGAGTTAAGGCAAGAGAACTTTGAAAAGTTTACATGAGCTAGGGGAGCTAGTTTATATTGAGCTACAAAGAAGACAGTCTCACTTCACTGGTAGTTTTTTCTATTTTTGGCACCTGTGAGGTCTGTTCTCAGATGGGAACCTTAAGCCTAGATGGTTTTGGTCAAGCTCTGGCCTCTACTTGAAAAAAAAATGTGACCCAGGTAGTGAATAACAGTGAGAAGCCAACATGAGGGATGCTCTTTCCTGAACTCAAGAAGCAAATGGAAAACATGGAGGGGAAAACCCCTGGAAATAAATGAGTTTCACTGCATTTAGACCTCCAGAAATGAGGAAGGAAAATGGTACTAGATGGCAGAGACAGAAACTACAGTGTCAAATTGTAGGCAGGCAGCAAACTGTCCTCACTTCAGGGTGAGATGTATCTTAAGATAGAGGCTTCAGGATTGCATTGTTACAAGGCTGGAAGGTTAACAGTCAGTGCATCTCAGAGAAGAGCCAAGAGAGTTGGAAATAGCTGACTGCTCCTCCTGAGTCCAGTGATTACTCTGCCAAGCAGCCTCAGCAGTCCACACAAAGTGTGGTCACGCAAAAGCCTCAAATGAGACACTGAAGAAGAGTTGCCAACAGCTCCCCTGGTTGTATTTTGCATTGGTAATTCCTATGAACTCTAACGGCTCTGAGTGAGGATCTGGGGATGATCTGAAAGAGATGAGGTCACTCATTCTTGTCTTCCCAGCTGAAGATAAAATTAAGAAATGAATCAATACATCCTGAAGGTGATGCATTGATTCTTAAGTAATATTAAGAGGTTGTTGCAGTGATGTTATTGAGAAGCCCTCAGCTATGGAATGATTTTTCACATGGATGTTGAATGCAGATGAAATTAATTTTACAAATACTCTCTGAGTGGCTAACTCATGAGAAAGCTCTAGATTCACATTGATGCATGTTTATGTAGCAGGAAAGACAGACGTGTCAGCAGGGTTAACATTATCTAAAAGGCTGCTTAACGAAGAAAATAAACTGTCATGTATGCATACTAAGGGCAGGATAAATACTAATAGTTACTTACTTAGCTAAATTTTCAACAGCTGAATCAGCTATGTAACCTGATAGCTTGAAGATGGCAAACATTTCTTATGTTTAAAATTTCCCATTGACTTACAGGAGAGTCTTCTAAGAGAAATACCCACATCAAACTCAATGTAGATGTCATGGTATATCAGCTAAGTCCACAGTAATTTTAAGTAATGTTTTAATCTCATCTATTTCTATTCTGAATAGCATTGAGAATGAAATTTATTTTCTCTGTTCCAGCATGTATAAAATAATTATAATGTTTCTCTACCTCATAATCAAAGTTGGGAGTAATTAGCATTTATGCAGACTCCTCTATAAAACATAACCTGTGCACAAATCTACTTGTATAATCACAGTTATCTAGGCATCAGAATAAACACACCACTTGTGCATATGTTTGTTGGTGAAAAGTTTGTACAACCGTTGATACCAGCACTGTCTGTTATTCTGCCATCTGCATTTTAAAAACGAAATGGTAGTTTAATTCAACAATAGGTCACATGTATGGATATATGCATATATATGTTAACTGCAGAAAACTAGGTGAGGACTTTCCAGCTAATTGTTAAACTATGTGGCAATAGGGGAGGTGCACTGTTGGCAAAGCTAAAATTGTCAAATTATAATATTATAATGTCAGTCTATGCATAGAGATTGAAAGGATATATGAATTGTAAAAATAATTTATTTAGGTAGACCAGTGGATAAGTCTATTTCTGGAAAATGTAGAAGAAAAAGGCATGTTCTTTATATTATCAAGATAACTGAGGTGTTAAGAGTTTTAGAAAGTAAACAGAAATCACATTAATTGCCAAGCAGAGACTTTATTTAATTCAGGAAATGCTCACATTATTTTCAGGATATTCACGTAAATTCCACAAATTGCAAAAAAAGGAAGAGTACTTCTCTAGGCAGGCTGTATAAACAATGTTAAATGCCTCATGTTGATCTGCCTACCACGAACTCATGTAGGACTCTGGATTCATAGGAATCATCTGTGTCATACCCAGCATGCCTCCTCCCATGGTTCAGACAGTCCACTGTCCTGCCTTACCCATTTTAGTTAGGCTGGGTGGACATCTAGGACTTGGGATTCAATGTATTATTGGAAGAATCTTCAGCAAAACTTAAAAATCCTATTTGTCCATGACATCTCTGGATACATCAGAAGGGTTTAAGGAGGCACAAAGATTGTAATTTAGCAGCAGCTTCCTGTCTGCTTTTCAGAATGATGTTAGTTGGAGGAGAGAGGAAAAGAGAGGGCTGAATATTTACAAGTAAAGGACTTAGGCAGAGGCCAGATCTTATTTATCAATTCTCAGCCAAAGCAAATGTATATATGACCACAACCTTTAGTCTGTCTTGAACTTGTTTTCTCATTGTAACATTGAGCGAGAATTTGTTGTGCTGGTTTTAGATCTCAAATAGGATTCTCAGTTTCTGAAGGCCGAATTTCTTACGTAGCTTTGGGCTTATGTAACGTTGAAGCTTTATCTCCAAACCTCATCATGATTCACTAGCATCCTTATAAAACAGGTAGGCATTCTATTCCACAACACATGGTACTATTGAATCAGAAAGGCAATTAATTTATTAATTTTTAGATTATAATAATAAATATTATAATAAAAAAAATAATCTTTTCTAAAATGGACCATTTATTGAAAAAAGGAATTAAGATGATTTAGAGAAAAGGATCAGTATTTGTGGTACCTAACTTGAAACCAAAAACAAACCGAACAATCTTCAGGTACCCTGAAATCCAGAGCATAAATTGGTTCCAGCAACTCAACTATAATTCATAGGGAGAAAGCATCTGTATCTTTTCTTGCCCTTGTGTGAAATATTAACCTTGATAGTGTTGATTAGGTTTCTTCACTTTGGCCTGAGAGTTACTAAAGTTAGCTATACTAGTTTTGTTAATTTTTCTCTCCAGTTCTTTTCAAATCATTCTGTTTTGAATGGAACTCCAGATTATTTCATTAAAATGAGTAATCAGAAGTTGGTTGTGCCCCTTAAACACACTATTGCTGACTCTGGCCATGTAATCTGCTCTTGGGTGCCAATAGATCAACTGGAACAAAATAAAAGTCATGCCAGTAGCAGTGCAACTAAGATCAAATCTGTATTTTATGAAACTTGGTTTAAAAAAATACTGAAGACTGAGGCCTGTGAAAGACATATTATTGCTCTTTTGCAGCTTACTCCACTAGACACCCTCAAAGATCTCTCAGGTAAAAAATAAAAAAAATCAATGGTCGCTTCCATGAAATTTCAGTAATGAGAATTTCCATGGAATCACTGTTGTATAAAGGCATGTATGAATTCAACTGGTGAAAATCAATGTAATTTTATTTAATTTTTATTTTGAAGGGTAAAAGAGATATTTAACATCCTCCTTTGAGGAAGAGCTTTTATTCTGGTCCATGTACATCTTTTGCTATCCTTTAATAGCAAGCTCACTGAGGTGCACCAACTACAAAATACTTTCCAAATTTGTACCTGAATGATGCAATGATTCCTCTTTATTTTATTCTGATTGTATTCTTTATATGGTGCTTTTACTAATCTGAAATAAAGAAGACCAGATTTGAGCTGTGTGCCTTAATGCCGATTGTCTCAGTCTCAGAAGTAAATGAGGATGACCTTTGTGCACAAGTACGTCTTCTCGTCACCTTGCAGCTACAAAACCAGTCTTCTATAGCAGAATAAGTGAGAAGAGTGGAAACCAGTATTTAAAAAATTATTCTAAAGTTTATTTACTATCCCTGAAAAAAAACAAAACCAAGCAAAACAAAAAAAATATCTCTTTGGACATTGTTTTTTACCACTTTCCACTAGTGTTTAAAGAAAACAAAACAAAACAAAATGGAAAAAAAAATGGTTTAACTTTTCCTTAGTAAGTTGGAATATTTACCTTGAGAGCTGAAATGTTGAATTTAAAAATCTGAATGGTACTAAATGTAGCTCTTATAAGACTTTGGGAGGAGTTTGATGTGGAAGGAGTAAGCAGTCCAGCTCCAAACCACATGTTTTTATTCTGGTACTTCTCATTGGCCATATGCTCTTTGTTGTCTGTCCCAACTGCACCATCTGTCCCAAAAATTAAACTCAGTATGATGACCTCACGTACAAAACTGCAAGAAGGAAATAAGTCTGTCAGTCACAGTTAGTAAACAGCCATCACTTCCTTTACTGTTCTCTTTGTTCTCAGTTCTGGAAACAAGGAATGCAGATTAATGCCCCAGATTTTAATTCCAGTTGTGTCTCTCCTTAAGCTCATCTAGCATGTTCACACAGTGGTAGGAACACTGGTAGGAAGGGGAAAAAAAGGAAGAAGAGGTTGAGAAAACCAGCTGATGGACTTGTCACAAGGCGCAGCATCACTTTACAGCAGTGTAGACCACCTACAACAGAGAAAAAAATTGTTCCTTGATCAGTCAAGGGAAAACCTCTAACTTCTGGGATATTGTTTGTTTGTGTTTTGGTGGGGTTTTTGCTTTTGCTGTGAGTTCAGAAGAAAATGTAAATATCTTTATTAGGTGTATTTTAGACAGCTCATGTTGTATCATACAAATGTTGCTCTTAAAATCTATAAGAAAAGTCAGTCTTCCTCCCTTAGACTGTGGATTTGCACATGAGGAAACACTAGATAGGTGCTACACACCTGAACTTCTTCATTCTTCACACTTGGAAAACTAGTTTATCTTCTTTCTTTTTTGGCTGATCAATTCAGTATTCACCTGGCACCTGCAGGCCGGCTAAGGGACATCTCAATGATATCAGGAATGTAGACAGGTGTAGTAGATTGACCAGCCAAAACCGCTACAACAGATGATGAGGTTCTGATCCCAGGTGAAGATAACTGCAGGGAATGTAAGAAACCGCTGGACAGGACATAGCTGGATTTTCTGGATGTGCCTGCTAACAAAGCATGACTGACAAAACTTACAGATAACACAGTAAGGCTATGTGTAAGCACCTGTGAAGGGAGGCTGGATTTCACAGATATGTAAGGGAGAGTTGCTTAACAAATGGCTGAATGTTGCAGATAATTGAAAGGGAATATGTGTGACCTTTTGGCCACAGATCATGAAAAGCTAGCACTATCTGGGCAACCATATCAGAAACAGCATATAAAACCAGGAATACCTAGATAGTGGTATCAAACCCACCACATTTGAGTACAGATGCAGCAAAACTGGGACCGTATCAGATGATATAATAATGGATATTTAGTTGTGAGAGGATGGACGTGACAAAAGAAAGGGCAAGGGCAGAGAGGTCAAGAAATAAGAAAAGATATGCACAGTTATGCAAGCCATAGGATCAGGACTATTCAGGGAGGCAGTTCACATATCTTTGTGCATGAAAATAAAACAAACCTGCTTCTGACCACATCACATGTTGAACCTGCTTCCTTTGTCACGAGGACTGGGTACATGAGTGGTGCCTTCCTGGTCATCAGAAAAGCAGCTAGTATAGATGGATAAATCATCCCAGTATAACTGTACCTGTACATGCTCAAGAAATGACAGCATTGATGTCCTTCTACTGCCCTATAAGACTGCACAAATCCTTGCACCCTGGACTGTCAGGATCCCTGTTTTTTTCAAGCTTTTTTTTCTAAAGATGAAGCTACTACCTTGTCAGTTCCATATCTCCCAGATTTGTTTCATTACTCCTTGCAAGCCCTAAACTGCAAAAAACCCCCACTTCTTAACTCTTGAGTTACAATGACACTGATATTCTCTTGCTGGTATTTAAAAAATTTATGGGTGAAGAACACGAATATCAATGTGAGAAATATCTGCAGGTTAACTTTATTGTCCTGGTGAGGTTTTAAGACTGCAGACACCTCCTGTTTGACTTTTGGAAGCTAAAAAACGTTATGTTTTGCCTGTTAGTGATATATTAAGATAATACAGGTACTCCTTGATTTCTGACCTCAGTTAGAGGAGGAGCATAGTGCCTCAGAGGGTTACCCACAGAGGGCTGTTGATGCAGGAATGTATGTGGGCTTGCCATCAGAAGCTGAAACATCACACCTCGCAGGTCTTAGGTGTTTGAGGTCAGCAGCTCACTAGAAATTTCTGTATGCTTGGAAACCAGATACCGCAGTCCCTTGTCTGAGGGTAAATGCCTTACTGAGCAGGGTTCTCCTATTGCATGGAGGAAATAGCACCACCCCGAGTCAGGCAGCCATCCCAGGAGGAAATAATTTGGCTTCTCTTACCTCCTGAGGCTGAAGGGACAGAAACATTTATATCCCAACTCCTGGAGTGAACTGAGCACCACACGTATTTTAAATGGCTGGAAGTAGAGTGAGAAAGAAAAGTCCTGACTTTGCAGATGAAGTGTAAGGGCTCTCAGGAAGATGAAAGAGCTCTCAATTCAGCTGAAGCATTTCACATTAACTCATGGAGAGAAAACTGCAAGGTCTGTACACAAGTTCTCAGGAACCGCTTGGCTGGAAGAATAGCACTTTACATGCGATTCAGGGCTATTTGGGTGAATGACGCATTCTCCCAGGAGGTCTGAAGGATTATGGCACTCTGGGGATCTCACAGATCAGCCTGATCACCCCCTGGCTGAGTCTGAGCCCATCTGTTCTTGCACAGATGTTGATGGGTGACTCATGCACAAGGGCAGAAGTCCCTAAGTCAGAGGGGTTTTATTTAGTTGTCTTCCTAGTTTAGTCCAGGTAGTTTGTAAACATCCTCATTCAGTAAGATTAGGGTGATCCCCTTTGGTGGATGAGTCAGAGTTGATTTGGTGTTGGTGCTGCCTCATTCACAAGCTCAGTTTTATGGTGTGCTTAACATGTTTTTGTAATAGGTCTGTGTGGCAACCTTGTGTTATTATAACTATAGGAAGCCCAGTATCGCACAGGTATGACACTGTGTTGAGAAGAAAAAGACACAAATATAATCTTGTGTTACAGAAGCTAAATACGCTATGTATTTTTTCATGTTTCAGACACCTTTGCTCAAAAGTCTCAAAAGAGACAGAAAAGTTCCCAAAAAGAAACCTCAGAGATTTAGTCTTAAGGTAGACTTTCTGGAAATTATGTAAAATGCATCAATTGCACCCAGCAAAACAGCATATTTCTGTGCATGTTGCTTCCCAGAGGGAATGTGTCAGGTATCTTCTTTTTCCTTGTTTATGTACAATTTTTACCGTTACTGAACTTGTTTCCCATCCCGACCCTGTGTGGCAGAATAAACATGCTACATGGTAAATCTTCACTTCCTGAGATACATATGATCACTAGTCACTTCCCCTTGCTATAATATTATAAAGTGATGTGTTTACATTTTCCACCTAGGAATAATTATTTACATTTCTTCTCATTCTTGTGTTTTTTTTCCTCACTACTTTTGTAAGGCATACCAACTTAGGAACTCAAGTTTGCCATCTTTAACCTGCGTTAAAAAGCACTGAAATCTTGCTCTAGATGCGACAGCTGACAAGAAAGTCCATGGACTGTATGTGCCTCATTTAGGTCCAGTTTTCTCCACTTATACTTCTTCTACCATCATGAATCATGTCAGCCAGTAAAAACATTAGAAACTCTTACACTTCTATTCATAATAATAGTTCCTTTTAAATGATGTCTCTCTGAAAATGTACTTCTCTCTAAAACACAGCACTACAGCAGGACTTGTAATGTAAAAGCTAATTTACTCAGAAGTTCATGTCTTCTCCCTTCTCACACAGATACCAAATAACCTCTAGTAATTAATTTGCACTTAGTCTGTTTCTTCTGCATGAAAAAAAAACCTAAAACTTTTTTTGTGTGATTTTGCTTACATATCTGTATGGTAATTCAAAATGTAACAGTAAGTGCTTAATATAGCTAAATAATGTTTAATTGATTTGAAAAAAAAATCACAGAAATGATGTCAGAACTTCACAATAATGTCATACATTTTTCCCACCAGGGAGTTTAGCACCATTGTTTATTTGCCTGTATATATGTGGATGTTTCCACGTATTTTTTTCATTTTTAAATTTTATTTTCAAGCAGTGATTTTGCTCATAGTTTTATTCTCCACTAATGAAAATTTGGTTTTCTTAAACAAACCAAGCTTATAGTCCAGTCAGAATTTCACATGCAAACAGGACATTAAAATCTCATTTTTTCTGTGTGTTTATAAAGGTTGGATTAGCTGAGAAATATGTCAAGCAGCTGAAAGACAAAGAAATTATCTTCAGAGAGTTCATTAGACATTCCAAAACATTTGGAATTAAACTACCAAAACTCAGTTTATATATTTCCACTTGCTTACTTTGACTCTTTCCATTTGTTTGCACAGCACAGGAGAGAGGGGGAATAAGTGACCATGCAAGGTCATGACCAGAAATGTCACTGTATACCTCAAAGCTGAAATTTCTCTGTGTATGCAACATAACGGTTGTTCAAGAACTTACAGATCTGGTCAAAAGACTTAAATACAGGGGAAGATAAAATTTTTAAGTATACAAAACCCTTCTGGTTTAGTTGTATGAAGCAGGCGGTACAAAAGATCTCAACTAGAATCTTGTACATGCCTAGAGAAACTACTTTAAAGTGGGCAAAGTGCGTTTAACCTCCCCACATGTGAAGCGGAAGGACCTAAAGGAACTGTTCTGTAACTCAGAATATTTGTGCCAGAGAGGTAAAATGAGATACTCGATATCTAAATAAGGCTTACAAGGACCCTGTCTCACTGGGTACAGGTATTGTATCTTCCTGTCTACCTTGGCATGTGGGTGTGTTACACAAACACTTCTCATGTTTCTGTTCAAACTAGTTTTGTTAGGATGAGGCTGTAGTCTTCTAGGTTGCTTGCAAGACTCAGGAAGAAAGGGGGAGCTGCACGGACGATGACAGACTTGATGGATGCAAAACAGCACAGAGGTGCCAGGTGTGTAAACTGGAAGGCTGCTGAAGGGAAAATTTTCCAGGGCTTGTTATCTTGTTTTTCATCTGAGCCTAAGCAGGTAGTTGAGAAGCGTGGAAAGGGAGAGATACCTTAGCCTTAGCCTTTGCCCAGAGGCTGGTATTGCTCTGGACAGGCTGGTCATTCTCCTTTACTCCTTGAGCTGGGATACTCTGTTCAGTATTACTGTGAAGGCAAAAAGGTGCCTCAATTTTACAGCTGAGTTGGGAAATTAAAAATAAACCAACAAACAAATAAATAAATTACTACATTTCAATATAAATTATTTATTGGACTATGTTGGTGATGCATAGGGATGGGATGGAATTTGCTGCCTTTAGTGGTCTCGAATGCAGGTGCCTGTGATCACTCCACAGTCAATCAACTCTGATGTCTCTCCAGAAACCAAATTATTTTATTTTAGACTTGTGTTATCAAAGGAGATCAATCATGCTGTCATGTTTGTGTCCCTTTGTGATGATAATAGAAGGAATACCGTGGAGTAACTTATCCAAATGCCTTTCTTTTGGATAGCAAACATTCATAGATATGAATCCAGTCCTTGATGAGAAATGAGGAAAGTAGATCTACCTGATAAGCTTTTTGAAAGCTGGATCAATTTTTGGACTTAATTTTGAAGGAAAGCTTTACTTCTAGTGGCTGCTAAGGTGCTTTACACAGGAAGTCTGCTTTCTTTGCTGCTCAAATATAGAAAATGGGTCACCTTTTAGGTCCACAGAGCAGGAACAATCCATCTTTCAAAGCTTAAAAAAAGAAAAAGAAAAGCCAAACAAAACCCACCAAAAAATAAAAAAAAGAAACAAACCAACTTTTTTTTTTTTTCCATATCCACTAATCAAAACTGAGATAAAAAATTACATTAAAAAATTCAACAAAATATATAAGGAGGGAGCAAAATGAGAACAATTGCAAGCTATGCAATTAATTTTATGGATGATACATGCAGTTTGAGATGTAGTTTTCTCCATCATCTTTATTTGGTATTTGGGAGAAAACAAATCCCCACATAACAGGAGTTTGCAAATGGCATATTTATTTAACACATCTTAAAATTCTAGCCTCCTGCCAGAGAACTATAAAATTGACATTGGCAAAAGCTCTCAAAAAATTCCTAAAGATAAGGGTAGTGAGTACTAAAATTACTTAGCAAATAACTATTTTTATTCTAATTCAATTTTAACAATTTCGATGTTCACAAAAGAAAAAGTAAAAACTCAATCCTACTTAGGAAATAAGTACTTGATTAATAAATTATATGACTTGAAGGAACAACTGACTTTTGGTGAAAACAGCTTGGGATTCAGTAAATGAAGAGCTTTTTGGTAGTTGCAGTGCATGTAAGCAGGGCAGAGCAATCTCTTGATCTTGTGCAAAGAGACTTCTCCCTTTTTTAACCAATTTTCAAAAGTAAGCAGCATTTTAACTTTATTAGTGACATTGTCTGAAGCAACGCTGGAATAGGAAGTGGCTTTCAAGTACATTTTTTCTGTTATTTTTAGAGACTTTTTTTTTTCCCCTCATGTTGCAGCTTGAGAGAAATCCAGTAAATAATTGGTATACTTCAAAGAGTGTAATGAATTTGGTTGATAACAGACACTATATGAGGAATTATTAAAGTGACAGTCTGTTGGCATGTGTGGGAACAGGGTGAATGATTGTTAACTGTTTGAATGCAAGGAGTTAGAAGGAAAGGGAAAATGATTGGAGTGTAACTTTTTTTTCTGCACATTTACTCTAGCAGACCTTAATGGGTAATGTAAGACAGAAAAACCTGGAGGAGCCCTTAGGTCTGTTTGAGTTTATGCTGGTGTACTCTGTTAAAGTCCTCTTACCCGCAACATCACATCACCTTCCTGGATCAGTGCAACATAAGCTTCTGCTCCTGTTCTCACATTACTCTGCATCACAACTTGGATCACAATTTTGGATCCTAGATTCATAGAAAGGTTTGGGATAGAAGGTGCCTTAAAGATCGTCTAGTCCCAACCCTCACTGCCACAGGCAGGGACACCTTCCACAAGATCAAGTTGGTCAATGTCCCATTCAACTTAACTTTGACCAGGGATGGCGTACCCACAACTTCTCTGGACAAGCTGTGCCAGTGCCTCACCACCCTCACAGTAAAGAATTTCTCCTGTGTATTCAACCTGAATTTCCCCTCTCTCATTTTGAACCAATTATTTCTTGTCCTATCACTACAGTTCCTTATGAAGAGTTCCTCTCTGGCATCCTTGAAGGCCAGCTTCACATACTGAAAAGCTGCTATAAGGTCTCCACTCAACATCTCTTCTTGGAGCTGAAACTTTCTCCAGCCCCAATCTTCTTAGCTTGGCTTTGTAGGGGACGTGCTTTAGTCTCCTTATCAATTTCATAGCCCTCCCTGGACTTGCTCCAAATTCTCTGGAATTATTAATATAAAGACTTGGGAGAATGCTGTACATCTGTCTACAAAACAACTTGTGGAGATAGTAATCTGCAATACAAAGATACAAAGTATGACGGCACGAATATTGTAAGCCTATCTTTCTCCAAAATTTTTGATTTGTATAACTGCACTATTGTTCACTTTTCTCATTTTTAAGTCCCTGTGAACCATTTTTCCCACTCATTGCATTGATTTCCACAGTGAGAGGGATCTGTGCTACCCAGTAAGGAAGATGATAGCAAACCTCACAAATAATACTGGCTTGGTTAATGTCAGTAATAGAAAGGGATTTCATGGCTGAGACAAATCTCTAGTCAGACACAAACAATTCAGTAATTACTGCATGCACGTAGAATTACTGCATGCTCAGGCTTTGCTGGAAAGGGAACATTAAATGGCAATAAATTCAGTGAAAAAATCCTGGCATTGATATCTAATCTTGGTAACTGTGGGCAAAATCTGAGTGTCAGACAATAATAGTGTGACCCTAGGAGGATTTCGTTCAAACTCAATCTCATTAAATCTATTCTTACTTAATTTGATACACCACATTCTTTTCTGAACAATCAGAATTATCTTGGAACTTGTGTTGTTCCTTTCATGTCAGAGTAAGAATTGATTTTGTGAAAAGCCACAGCTTGACAAGTGACTTGATTCTACCTTTTCTTTCTTTGTTTTTAGACAAGAAAAATCTCTCATGACACGTACATTTCAGGGAGATTAGATGCTCCCATCTAACAAATTATCAGATGTAATTTGGCTCCAGTTGTTTAAATGATAAATCACTTTCTTCTGGCTACAACTTACATATTGAAAATAAATTTTCTTCACTATTAAAATAAATAATACTATGGATTCTCCAGAAATCCTTTTAGATAACATTAAGTTTTATTTAGGTAGTCTCCCATGTCATTAATAATAATCACAATCAGAGTTTCGTGTCTTAAAATGCTGATTACATCATAGTGGTGAGCTCTGTTAGCTGCCGCAGGGTAATTTCTTGGCATCATTTGGCTTCCTTTTGTATCACCTGAGCAGTAAGAGGCAAGTCTGTTGCCTAAATAACTCTTATCATGATCCATTTGGATCACTGCAGGGCTATTGGAACTGTATGGCAGCAGAGAGTCATAAGTCATTTTTGAAGGCATCTCTTTGCTTGTTTTTTTTTTTTTTTACCTTTAGCATATCTTGTGAAAAAAAAGAAGAATGCATCCCAGTACTTGATCTGTTGTTAGACTAAAACGTGCTTCTCTTTCCATATTAGGCACAATGCCTGAACCTAGAGATGTAAAACTAGGCTGGATTTCAGTCTTTTTGTTCCTTGCAGAAAATGCAAGGAATTTTGATTGTGTTTGGAGAAAATTCAATGTTTAAATAGTGTCTCCTGATTTAAGATTGTCCTAAAAGACAGTAGCAGGTTACATATAAAGCTCTTGAAAGTGTTTTATTAGTTTCAGAAGCAGCCTGTAAAAGGTGAACCCTTAATTTGAAAAATCCCCCTTTTAATCTCCCAAGAGTCTTCAAAGAATTCCAATATTTACTTAATCATTTTGCTTTTTCTAGACTTTCTCTCTGTAACTTATGTGGGTATATACACTTATGTACATGTTAAAACCAGGTACTCTTCATGTTTCACATCTGTATTGAAAACACTGCTGATAGGCACTCCTGTCACGGAAGTAAAGGTTTTGCCCAAGATTTTCTACAGAATAAAAAGTGTTTTTCATGCAGTGCTGAATGTGGTGGTGGGTAATAAAGTGGTCCTTCAGTTTTACCCCATAACTCATCTTCAGCAGCTGAGAAACCACAGTGAGACATCCATCAGTATGACACTTCAGTTAGTTGGAACATTTAATTCCACTCCCACATTTTGTGTTTTCTGAGCAGTATAGCAGAAAAACCATGACTTGAAAACAGCAGGGAAATCTGTTCAGTAACATACTCTTTCCCCTCCCCCACAATGTTTATTTAATTAATGAAGAATTTCAAAGCAATTAGCAGAAATCCTGAAGAGCAAACCCAGGCCTTCAGTGCCTTGAAAGCAGCAGGTTTTGTTTGAAGAAACCCACTGACAGTAACGTTGTATCACATACATGCAGAACAGATCAAGCTTGCTACTGACACTTTGATTGCACTCTAGAATTTATGTTTAGTAAAAGCCTCAGCCAGTGTTTTGGCATATCTTATCGGTAGGGCATTGCAGCAATAAATCCTGTGAAATGTAATCAAATGTTAATAGAATCCTTTGTGGGAGACATCTCCAACAGTGAGTTTTCCCTCCACTCCCTTCCCACTCCAAAAGGCTGTTTATCTGCACTGACAGATCTATACCTGCCACTTGTAGCTGTGCTGCACTATGTTTTGTGGAGACAAAGAGCGACTTTCAAAGAACAGAGCCATGTAGATTTCTCTTAGGCTCATGCCAATCTCTGCAGTGAATCTGCTTAAACCTTTGGGTGAGGTCAAGGTTCAGTCTCAAAGCCTTTTCCTAGGGTGTACCTCAGGAGAAAACCCCTTCACCAGGACAGAAGAAATACAAAAAAGTACACTCTAATATAATACAATGCACACGTTTTGGACAAGATGAGTCACTGAACAGGTAGCTTTTTCCATCTGTCCCATATGTAAGTATCGATGAACACAGAACATGTTTTGGCCACAATCTGATATATCCTTGATCCTGTGTGCTTTTCTCATAGTCTGTAGTCAAAGTAATTAAGTTTCTTATGTGTTGCCATGTGTTAAGTGGCACTGAAAACCAGGCCTGCACCAGGTGCATTGGGAACAGGGCCCAAAGAGAAATTAAAGAGAACTTGACAGCATCTCAGCTTCATGCTTTTCACCTGCTTAAGCTCAAATAACCTTCAGGTGCCTTCAGTGAGAAAAGTGTCCCAGACCACAGGGAATGGGAGAAGGTAGGTCCTCACGGCATGTGTTACTCATGGCTGTACTAAGTATAGCAAGCAAAAGGTAGAAGCCTACAACCTGCTTGGTAGAGAATCTGTCCACAGAGTTGTGTCGTACTGCCAAAAGAGCCACTGCCTAGAGGACAGTCTGGTGAAGGGACCACAGAATGCCAGGGGATTTCCTTGTTTTCCAGTGCAGTTCAGGTTTCAAGTGCTTTTTCCCCAGCTCCATAAACTGGCCTTAGTTTGATTGCACACACATGGAACAGAAGAAGTAGTTCAGTCAGAAGGCCTTCCTCCCACACAGGTGTTCGCTGCCACTTAGACTTGCAAATGCTGGCTCTTTGCAGGAAAAAGAAGAGATGTTTATGGTCAGGCTGCTGTCGGCTCTCTCAGAAGAGTGGCAGGCCAGGAGAAAGCATCAGAAGTCTAGTTCATCCAGGAACCTGCCAGTCAAACCCTAGTGGGAATGGAAGATCTCCAACTGTACTATTGCATAGGTGCATATCTGACCTGCTGTACTAAGATAGGGCCACATAGCATAGAGGAAGTCATGCCCTCTAGTTAAAAATGGTTAATTTGTTCCTTCATGTCACAGTAGCTAAACAAGCATGGATAATTGAGTTGCTGTTTTCTAAGTGTAGAACTAGGAGGATGACATGAAAATATTCTATTTAAAACTATAGTAACTCAGGTCTGCATTGCAGTATCACATCTACATAGAACCACACAATACACTCTTGATTTCAATGTTATTTTCTCTCATTGGTAATCTCTCCATGCAAAAAATACTTTCTTGTAATGAAATATGCAGAAAGAATGTCATGGTGATAAACAGACTGAAATAAAATGGATAGGGCACATAGTCTGGAAATTCCTGGCAACCTCAAATCCCCATTACAATTAAAAAAATTCATATTTTGAGAGTAAACAAGAAAGTTTAGCCATGTAATATTTTTTTCAATATTTTCTTCAGTTTATAGCAATTTACTTCATCCAGGAAACATTGGAAACTACTGGTAATAACCAAACAGACAGTCAATATACATTATAGCCATTGCTGGATTTTCAAAGCAGAAAATGAAAAATTAAGTGGTTTTTTGTTCCATTCCTATTTATTTCATTCACTATTTATTGTTCAGGTGGAAAAAATTAAGCCATCTTAGCCCCATGTCTCTGATTTAATTACGTTTAGACTAACCCTCTTCTCACTGCCTAGTCTTCCCATGGCAGCATGACACTGAATTATTATTACTTAATTAAACTGCCATTCCCTGGTAGCAAGGAGGTCCAATTTGTTTTAAAGACATATGCTTTTGTTGTGCTGTTGGAAAGGTTAGCCATGTTTGCGTAGATATCTGAGAAAAACACAAAGGGGAATGAACTTAAAATTTACATCTCAGTACACATTTTTATTCTTTATGTAATTTGGACTGAGCTGAGATTGTCTGCACACAAAAGGCCTGGTACTGGCAATAGCAGGACTGTTATTATAGGCAGAATTCAAACACATTGGCAGAATCTGTGGGAAAGTTTGTCCATTTTAGTCCTGGTTCTACTGGATGATGAAACATTCCTTGAATAGTTAGTATGCTGGCCCAAGGCCTGAAAAAAAGTCACTAAAGCATTTTTTTTTTTAATCTTTTGTAGTGAAAATGGACAAAAAGATTAATAAAACAGATTACTTAGAGGACACATTTGTCCCTTTAATTACATTAATTGAGGTTATCAGCCTGGTTTCAAGGGAGGATCATGGGAAAGTGTATGATGAGTCTAATGTTGCATAACACCCTATGTAACATCTTTGTTGTAGGGTGTAATCCTCTGTAGCATATTTCTCCTTTCCAGAAAAAAACATCTGTTGCTTTTGCATTAACTGGAGTTTACTTCCCGTTTTGTAAGATAGGATCTCCATGACTACAAGGGTTACTATCATGTTTCAAGAATGTGCAACATTTTTTCCCCTTGCATGATGAACAATACATCATCATCAATTCTGACTTAAGGATTACTTTGTCTTAAAATAATTATCCTCATCTCTGGGAATTGAAAGAATAAATAGATCAAATAGTAATTAAACCTTATATATTTAAGCCATCTTTGCACTCTTTACTATTTTATTCAGAAGTTTTAAGTAACTCCAAGTAGTACCTACTTTAGTTGCCAGAAGTCTGACTTATATCTGATTCTTTGCCTCCAACTTCTTGACACTTATCAAATTGTGCCTAGGGGAAAACACAGAATTTTAAGTTTTTTAGAGAGATTGTTGTGTTCAAAATGGATTTGCACTTTTAAAAATATTTGATTTTATACAAATATACAGTATTTTAAAATAAGTATAAAAGAGATCTAATGTTTTGATTAGGTAAAACCTAAGATTCTGCAACTAGAGATCAGAAATGTTTTGTCCATTTGCAATATTTTATTCTTCCTTTATAAACTTTAACTCTTCATTTCATAAGCTTTCACAACTGAGCCCCCCTTAGAAGCAGATGGAATAGTGACACTAGGGATTCAGAATCCAAGACTCATTATAGCAATTTTTAAGCTAGAACTAGAATGAAACAAAATTATGCTTCACGTGCTGTTCATGTGTCTCTCTAAAACACAGAATTCTTCTAGTCAACCAGCTTGTTTTCCTCAAATTCAAGGTCTTTTCAGGTATGCGAGAAAAAACATTGATAAACATTTATATTTTGTTCAAGTTTCCTTTATTTTTGTCAATATAAGTGATCATCTCCAGGAATATTCTCATAGAGGAGAATTTTACTGTGAGACTCACTATTTGAAATGAAGCATTATAAAAGAAAGTTGTAGAATCCTGAGTGGTTTACAAAAAAGAATTTTTATCTACTGAGAAATTATGTTATTTCCTCATATATTTAATCATGAGTTAAAGCAAACCAAATGTCTTAAAGTCATTGAGGAATGAAGACTTGGAAAACACTAAAATGTTTTGACAGCATTTTATGATTATGTTGACATATCATAATATAAAAGTATCAGCTATAGTAAATACTCATTTTACTATGTTATGTCAAAATGAAAATCATGAAACCAACTGATGGAATTAAAAAACGTTTTTGCTGTATCTAAACAAAATATTTTGATGCTGTCAAAGTGTGGGAAAAAAAAATGTTGAAAATATTTTGACACTTGCAGATAAATGCCTTGAAAATCAACAGATTCCCCTGAGATGATTTTATTTTGACAGAAATTGAGTCTAAAACTCATCTGTCAAAATGTTTTCACCTTGTCTGAGTGATACCATATTCGTAGCCAAACTTCTATCTTAGGCTAAGCTTCCACGCTGAGCAGCACTGTGCCTCACTGTCTCACCTACCAGGGCAGGTTTGATCTAGAGCCAGTCTAAGCTGAGAGTCACTTTTTTGTCAAATTAGCTAGTGCACATGAGACAGCTTTTTGTACTAGAGTTAGGCTGTTGGAGAGTAGAGAACACTTAATCTTGTTTAAGTCCTGTCAGAGCAGCATTATTGTTTTCTGACACAGTTCCACCCTGTGGGTTTGCACCTCACATTGTGTTTCTGATCTGGTAGCCACAAAGAGTGATCTTGTGGAGAAGTGACTAGTGGCTAATGCAAGCTAACACTCCTGTGAAGAAAACATGGAACCATAGCTAACCTTGAAATGTCTCTTGAAAAAAAAAACAATGCTTAAAAAAATTTTAAATGGAAGAGAAATTTTCAACTCTTTATATGCTGTGGTTCAATAGACCCCCTAGAATTGTTTATGTTTGTTGCCCAAGATTTGAAAGACCAGAAATAAAGAGGTTAATCTTGTTTGCCATAGGAAGAAAACTTTCAAGTTCCCTGCACGTGATCAGAAAGAGAGTGGGGCTGTGCACATCTTTCCACACACTCTTCCACTGCTCCCAGTATGCCTATCCCTGAGGTCATCCAAGGTCTCCTGAAGCTGTTTGATAGGCTTCTAGCCCATTCTGTTTGCTTTTATCCCTCACTGTTTGGTGAGGACTGGAACTGTAATTCATAATAGACAACCACCTGACAGAAGTCCTGACCAGCAAAACATGATATTCTGGAAGATGGGCTACCAAGGGGCAACAAATGGGAGCAATAACCATTCTCATATTTATTTTTTGTTTAGCATGCAAAAGGGCGTTTGAGTTAGCTTCTCTTGGCCAAGGCTTTAGTTACGTTTGACTCCCAAGTCTGCATGACAAATCATGAATGTGATTTTTCTTGTCATTGTATGCTTCAGAAGAATTTCAACCATTCATAAAGAACATGGGGGTTGTTAGTGAGGGTGATTCAAGCATTTTTTGACTATTTTAGTTATAATTTGTCTATAACTTCTCTACAGTGAAGAAAGGGAGAGAGTGAAGGAAGGGTCCTAAGCCAAATACCCGTTGCCAGTATCCCTATTGTGTTAGTTCTGGAGACCTGTTCTTAGAAGTACTGGTACAAAAACAAGCTGCTAAACATATGGGCCCTGTTTAGTCAACATGGGACTCAGCCAGATGCTTAAAAGAGACATGAAGATGCTAAGCTCATGAGGTGTTGCTTCTTCATTTTTGTGCCATTTTTTTTCCTATTGAATAGCCAGGCTCTCAGTAACTTTGTGTCATTCTAAGAAATGAAATTATGTGATCAAAAAAGAGCTGTTACACTCACACATCTGTGTCACAATCATCTTGGAGCATTCTGGCTTTGATTTACTTTCAAACAATTTTTTTTCAGCTTTCCTGAAGTAACTCCTGATTTATGTTGCTATAGCTAAGACTATACCCAGAAGGCATGGCACATGTTATTATGCTCTCATATTTTTTGGTTAACAAAAGCTTTTGGCAAAACTTCATTTAAAAACTTGCCAATTTTGCTGTAGATAAACAGATATAGTTTTCCCACATAAAATACCTAAAGACTGCGGCAATTGCTGGAGTCATATTTTTTATTTTCCAGAGGCACTTGATATGTTTTATGGGCAACCATTACAATGAATTTATTCCACTTGAAACACATAAATAAATCTCTTGTTCTGTTTTGATTAAATCCTCTTTAGTGAATTCTGGATTTAGTGAATTTCATTATATTTTTATGAATATACACATCTAAGAATTTTATATTCTCCCCTGCCTGAGCCTACAATTCTCTTTTCTTCTCCTAATGGTGGTACATGTGAAAATTCTGCATTTCCTGCAAAGATTTAACTGATGATTGCATCATGCTTGGTCATGTTTGGAATGTCTAGGGATAATTCTCAGGAATGGAAGAGGACCTTGCACTGTGCCCTTCTTGTGCACTACTACATTGATCTAAACAGGAAGAAAAAGTTAGGTATGTTTTCCTACTTTTGTTTCACCAGCTTTGGCATACTTTGTCCTGAGGGTCTAGTACGAGGGAGACTGGGCAGCAATTCCTACAACCAGGACATGTTCAGATGAGGGACTGAAACTCCTTATTTTTTCCCAGACATTGCATGTGTCTACAAACATGGTAGCAGACTTGTCTGTAGTTTATTCATGGCCTCCATTCTGTGGAATCAACTCCACTTTGAATACAGTGGGTTCTGCCATGGTTTTCAGTATAATCATAGGCAGATAATGAGCTGTGCCTGGTAACTTGTGGTTTTACTTCACAGAAGGCTGCTGCTTTACAAACATAGAATTGAGAGGAGAGAGCTTTCTTACTTTTCTCTGGGGTCTGTGTGTCTGTGCTAGTACTCATGTTCAGAAGGAAGATTGCAACCTCCAGAACAAGTGTTTCAGAGCTACTGGGTAGCAGTGGAGGGAGAATAGACTGCCCTGGTGACGCTGAGATGGGTTCTGCCATTTCAATTCACCTCAAGGGAGCTTACCTTCAGCACCATGGTGACTGAAACCCTGCTCTGCCCTTTGATGAGGAAAGGCTACACGAGTGTCTATCAGATATGTCTACCCAACGTTTCTGATATATTTTGGTAATAGAAGGAGATATTGCTGTCATCAATGATAGTGTTAGGTCCCACATTACTCCAAAGGGCCATAGGAGTGGCACAGCCACAAAAAAGGTAGCAAGAAGGCATAAAAGCCCTTTGGAATCACCTTTTTAAAAGTACTGATGTATTCTGAACCTGTCAAGCACCACACACTTGACCACTTATCTTATTAATTTCTATGATTTTCTCTTAATAGCTTTTTCACTTAATATACAAGTTAAAAGATAACTTTCTTCTCTTACAAAAGTCAGTCAGCTAGGATATTGAAAATCAGCTTTTGGCCTTTCTGATTCACATTTCAGCATTACTAAATGGATAGTAACTGAAACTAACACAATTTTTCAAAAAAGATGTGAGAAGAGTTCTTTTTACACTCCACAAGCGTGTTGCTTCCAACATCAACAGAGTTAAAATAATAGCAAAATCTTCAGCAACAAAAGCAAGCCTCTTATATCTTCAATATAAACAGAAAATGTAGTTACTTAGCTGACCATAATGTTGTTTTTATAAACCCATAAGTAGTTCTCAAGGCAATATCTCAAGTTAACATATGTGTAGAACAAGTGTATTGCTGCACCTTCTAATCTGAGTTGTGTACTGTCCATACACTGATGAAAATAATGCTGTGGATCTTGTGACAAACTTCCTAATGCTGGGATGTGAGTGTTTTCCCAAAGCTCTGCAACATATATAAAACTTTTCCCACTGCCATAGTGGGTGTTTTGGGTGTGCTCTTATTATGATTACCAAGTAGTTAATTTCATAAATCAGATGGGAAAGTGATGGGAAATGGAGGTTCAAGTGCTGAAAGGAGAATCTACAGAGAATGAACACTTGCATTTGCATAGTTAGCTGACAGTATGGGGTAGGCTGGATTTTATATTGCTTCTGGATTAGCTATTCACACCGGCTGAGGTCATGTTCCTAGTCACCTTTTTTCCCATCTTAGGAATTAATTTGGAAAAACATTTGTAAAAGAAGTGTTTGTAGAGGGAATCCCTACTTCATTTTCAATATGATAAAACTATGTTTCATTAACTTGACAGAACATCTTGAAACTCATTAGTGCTAAGATGGGAAATTTTCTTCAGACTGAACCAAATCTGGAAAAGTGTCTTACCTCTTTCTCAGCACATAATCAAAAAGTTAAAGTTGAGTGACAATAAGGACTCCAAGTACATTACTTTCTAAAGCCTTGTTTCAAGCAATAACTGCAGTTTTTACTGGTGGACATTGAAATTCCCTGTAATTAAAATCATTAGTAGAGTCTGTCTAAGCGAGAGGACCTTTAGCATTTCCTGAATCACAACATCTGCATGTGCTTATTAAAGCTGTATGTGAGACTGACTGGAGAGACTGGAGAGCAAGACCCTCATTTTAATTTTGTGAAAAGAGTAGCAAAATTCAGATTTGATGTTACTGGGACGAATCTTATCTCTACTGCCAGGAACACATGAACAAACCACATTATCACAATAGAGATATTATTGAAACCAGCGGAAACAGAGATGAGAAACAACCATAATGAGGGTAATTGCTTACAGTTGTGTTTATGTTGTTGGTATGCTTATACGAATGGAAGCACATGTTTTGTCATATATTTTCTGCCTTTGCCAGCTGGTTTTGCCTTAGTTGTTTCAATCTGGTCTTTGCTTTTTAAACTGGGTTTTCATAAGAGAGTCCTAAACAATTACAGTATCAATAATTACTGTCACATTGTTGTTGTTGTTGGCTAGACTTTGCGAACGAAGATTTTGGGATAAGCCTGCGCAATGGATTTTTTAGGTGAGGCACAGTGTGCGTGGAACTTGCCCCACCCCCTTTACTCCTGAGTTTCATTTTGCCACGGCCGAGCACACTCAAACAGTGACAGTGAGTTCCTCAGGATTCAAACTGGCGTCCTCAGAGGATGCGCCAGCTCCAGAGGTGGCAACTTACACCATTCAACCAACGCCTGCTGCCCATTTCAGATTAACATTAAAGAAAAAACCAGCAAACAGAAAAGCAATAATGTCAGGTTGTTGAGCAATCCTGGAAGCCCACGTGGGTCTGAGCACCAGGGGAAGACCTCGCCTTTTCCTCTCTGCCACCGAATGACACAAACGTGGCACTGCAGCCATGCCTGCAACATGAGCTGGGGCAGGTTACTGTCACATAATGCTAGCAATTTCTGCAGTTATAAAATTTAATAGATGTGCAGTAGGTCTCACAAAAACATGATGCCATCTGTGGTGCTGAGCTGGAAGTCAGGGCAGCAATGACCAGGTCTGATCAAATGAATATCTAAACATACCTTGCCATACTTGAAAATCTCTTTTCCAAAGGGATTTGTTGACAAATGCTTTGCAAGACCTTAATGTTTATTGAATAAATTGTAACAGTGTCTTTTTGTGCAGAAAATGGAAAGTGATAGCAGGAATTTGTAGGAAAGACATGTCTGTTCAGATTTACTTTCATTGTAATTTCTTTTCAACTGTATTGACCTTTTAAAATGTATATAGATGCTCAGTAGGAAAACAGTCACTGCAGAACTGATGCCAACACTTTTCTACGTCTCAGTTAAATCAAAGTCACATTGGGACGTTTGTGACTGGTACATTCCAGTCAGAGCTGTATTTAACAGCTCCTCAAAAAAGGACAGACTCTGTCCTTGCCTCTGACTTGTCACTGGCTTTCCCAGTTGCCTTTCCCAAATCCTAGTGCAGAAAAGTAAAATAAGTTCCCATAGGACTTCAGAGAAAGATTAAGGTAGTGACCAAAGAGATTTAGAAAGCTTTCTGTTGCTCAGGACAATACAACAAACCCTTAGCCACTCTTAAATTGGGACTCAGGAGAACATCCCCTTGATAGTTGTGATATGAAAAAAAAAAAAAAAAGTAATTCTCTCTTTGCAAAGACAAACAAACTTCAGAAATATCATGAGAGCAAGACAAGGAAATTTTAAATAAAAAAACTTCAGCTGGAGGAATGAATGATTATTTAAAGGAATGTCTAACCTTACAAATTAATGCATCTGATTATAATACAGATGGAAACAAAGCTCACCTTCCATTTTATTTTTTTTTTTTT